>OU696578.1:2496297-2498797 GCA_916048095.2 Sacculina carcini
GAGACAGCAAAGGCGAAAATGAATTCGTGGGATGATAGGAAGCCAGTGGAGTTGAAAAAGTAGGTGAGACGTGTGGCGAGAAAAGGTAGGATGAAAGACAAATCGACAAGATTGGTTGATCACACGCTGAAGGATTAAGAGATGAGAACGAGGAGCACTAAAGTAAAGCGAGTTGCAGTAGTCTAACCTGGGGAAAATGAGAGTATGAACAAGAGTGATGGCGGAATTTTTATCAAGATAGGGACGTATAGGGTAGAGAGAGCGCAGAATATGACGACAAGTGCGGGAGACAGAAACGATATTGTCAAAGCAGGAGAGCGAAGAGACAAAGATATTTACATTAGTTTACATTGTATTGTATTAAAATAAGGAAAGTTTTATTAATTTAACACATTTTAAAAATTACTAAATCTTTTTTGAACTACAAAATATAAAATTTCACCTTCTTTATTACCCGAAAAATAAATTAAACTAAATTTGCCTGATATAAGGCAAAATAAATGAACGCATATCAAGAAAAACTGTCATATCATCTCTTACATTCACGATAAATTTGAACAAAAACCGATTTCATTTTTCCTAATACAAACCACAATTATCTGTGTGTGTGTGTGTATGTGTGCGTGTGTGTGTATGTGTGTGTGTATGCGTGTGTGTATGTGTGTGTGTGTGTGTTTATGTGCGGGCTTATTTGCATGGAGCAAATATCAGACCCGCACAATAATTTCACTTTTTGCCCGATCTCAATGCTAATAAAGCGCGATCATACTAATTCGCAGCGAAACACACACACACACACACACACACACACACACACACACACACACACACACACACACACATTGCGCCAATAATCACCAACTCTCACTTTTGTACGAAATTCAATCAATGTGTGTGTGTATGCTTGTGTGTGTGTGTGTGTTTATGTGTATGTGCTTGTGTGTGTGTGTGTGTGTGTGTGTGTGTGTATATATGTGTGTATGTGTACTTGTGTGTGTGGTTTTTCAGTTCAGACACAATCAGTGTCAATTTTCTCAGTCGAATGGCCTGAACGAGGCGACATCGCAATTTGCTTGACCCAATAGCTGACCTCTGCTTGACCTGGCTAGGTCATCAAGCAATCTTTTCTTCTCTCTCTCTTTCTGCTATCCCTCATTTTCTCTCTGTGCCTGTGTGTGTGTGTGCGTGTGTGTGCGTCCGTTTATGTGGGCTTTTAAATGCAGCCTTTGGCCAGATGATACAACACAATTGGACATATTCATGTATAATTTCACTGCATCACACACACAAACACGGACACACAAACAAACACACACGTACGTACGCACACACAGACACACGCGTAATCACACAACGCTTATAAACAGATCCAGCCATTAGAAAGAGCAAAGAGCCGGGTAGAGTACGGGAGATGAGATGAATTGTGACAGAGTTCGTGACGAAACCGGATTTGTCTCAATTGCGGCACGAGCGGCATTTTGTGCGCACACGCTAGACAAATGCGGCGTATATGGCGCGAGTGCGTCGACATTTATGACGCACTCCAACAGGGTCCAAGAAACAATTTTCAACATGAAGTTGTTGTAAACGAGAAACGATTAGTGCTGGGGAAGACATGAACGGGAAGATTTAATTGTCTGAACAACCGACAAAATTGTGATCTGTGTCAAGTACATAATGACGGAAATTTGCTGTGATCCTTCAGCAATTTGCCTTCGCTGGGATGTAAAAGCTTCATTTTGGAGACATTTCGCGTAAACAAGCATGATGATTTACAAGATCACTGGTGCATTCAGAGCGCCATTCCAGAATGGGCTGAATTACTTTTGGGAGTTGAATTTTGGTTGCGATCAGTCATATACATGCATCATTATGCAACGTATTTGCGATAATGCTTATATCAACAAATTCTGCAGAAATATATTTTTTTGACCTCTTTTAGTGAACCTCTCAGTTATGAGGAGTTGATGGAAACATTTTTGGGGGAAGTGTTTCAGCCCCCTGATCCCCTCCTTTGGATAAGCAAATGAACACGAAATACGAGTATGTTCGCAACTCCTTCCCAGCAGAATATATTTATAATACTTCAGCGAGGTCAAGTAATGCATGAATCGCTTCTCAAATTTTCAACAGAATATATTTCGAGTGATTGCATGTATCTTCTGGTCCTTATTGACTTCATGAGTGAATCTAATTATCAGTTTGGATTAGAGTGTAATTTTTGAAACAAAAGAATGAATATTCATCTTTAAAGTTTTGTTTACGAAAGTTTTTCTCCATTAAAATCTACGATTTTTAAGCGTGATAACCAGTAACGTTATTAGGGGGCTTAAAGGCGCTTGAAGCGCCCCCTGCTCCAAAAAAATGTGCCAATCTCTCCTGAGCCCCTCAAAAATGCTGAACATGAACAGTGTAGTTCCTCATGTTTCGCTAAGCCGCCGAATCTTTTTACCTTGGTCCTCTCCGCTCAGCTAACCCAGCGGGAAATCCTGGCGCCGCC
>OU696578.1:2503797-2713797 GCA_916048095.2 Sacculina carcini
TTGACTCAAATTTATACAATCACCGTTACATAGAATTCCATCGATGCGCAGATTTGGTTTTTGTGTGTGACTCAGCTGATGAAACAACTCTTGACGTCTCAATAAATGCTAGGCAACATAGACATGACCAATTCTGGCTTCAAGATAGTCATCATATTCCAGTTCTATACTATATTTTCCAATTCGTTCAGTCCTTCTTCTATCATGACCCTTTGGTATCATGGACCAGAAGTCTGCTGACCAACGATGAGTTGTCATCGTGTGTGTGTTTGTATGTGTGTGTGTATATATGTGTGTGTGTGTGTGAGTGTGTATGTGTGTGTGTGAGCTCCACACCGCTTCCTGTGTGTTCTCATTAAGTCGAATGCGGTGGCGGCACTTATCGCTACGGGGACGCCCAGTGACCGCTGAGAGAGTTGTGTTCGACCTCGCACGCCCAGGGCAGCCCTCTCCTCTCCGACTCTGTCTCGGATGCCCACTGCTTGTCTTTGCGCCTCGTTTTCCATGTCTCGACCTCTCGAACATGATGTTTGCCGTCATCGCGGCTTTCACGCACAGCGGGAGTACTCCATTTCCATACATTGAGCGCCAACATGCTCTACAGACGCAATGATGTACAAGTAGGTGGGAATCCAGAGGTCTGCACGAGAGCTGGGCTGTCTAGTCGACTTTATTATCATACAACTTACGAGAAACGGGTTGGGTTTTGTCGAAAGCTGCTGGGTGATATGCACGATCTTATTTACAAGAGATGATGATCCGGAAAGATCCTAAGAAATACGCCAACCATATATGCGATATTCTCATAGAATATATTGCAAACGTTTTCAACAAGCAAGTCCTTTTACCCTTTTGCATATTCAAAACCAACAGTGGCGGCGTTAAGGGAGGCCTTGGGGGAGAGGGGGGGGGCGGATCCCCCAAGTTCTGTAATTTTTGTTCAAGTTCGAGAACTGAATCAGTGTACCCCAATCCTTTATTATAATATTACGTAGTGAGCGTTCGAGTGTAGCTCTTCATACTTCGCCAAACCACTTCATTTATTTCCCTTAGCCCCCACAAATTTTTCTTTACCCCTTTCCTCAGCCCCCCCATCGGAAAAATCCTAGCGGCGCCTCTGAAGACCAATGCCAACATAATAGACAAATTTTTTTTAATGACTCCATGAAAACAACTTATATTTCTAATTTTTTATTATTAGTGTAATATTAACCCATTGACTAACGAGCAATATTTCCAATGCTTTTATGTCAAACTTTTTATCCTAACCTTCAGCATAACTTAATCTTTTAGTCCTAGAGTGCACTTTCATTATATTCCTCAATGAATCATATTTGAAACAGATACTTTTTCTCAATATCACCTTTACTCATCCGACCATGCTTGCCAGATTCAATGGACACACACACACACACACACACACACACACACAAACATACACACACATACATACATGTATACACGTGAAGAGTAATCCACTCAACTCATAGTCGGGAGAAATCGGGCAGTTTGTCGTTCATCATTCGAATAGCATCGTCTTCAAGCCAACTCCGTCTGTTGATCTCTTCATAAAAATAGCTGTCGTGGAATGGTGGACAAGGAGCTCGACAGCGCAAAGACAAAGAACTCTATAATTACGTACGTTCTGGGCGTAGCGCTTCTGAAAGACGCGGCGGTGTTGGTGGCGGTGTTGATAGCAATTTCGATGACATGACCGATAGTGGATCTAACGGACGGTCTCGGCAGCCAAGAAGATATATTGTAGTCTACCTCACCGTCGGTATTCTTCGGCTAGAAATGCACTATCGATTGCTGGTGCGCATAGCTTTCCGGTTCGACGTTGAGCAGATCTCACTTCCGGAAATGCACGCACGCTGGGCATAGTAGCAACAGTCTAAGGAAACATGAATGAACAACCCAATTTAGACATCGCATGTTCCCACTTGTTGTATGATGAATACTTGCGTTGGAAACCACCAAAAAGCGGCAGCAGATGTTAATTACAATGAGGCTTCTGGCTATACAGCGCTCGGTGGAGAATAATGAAGAGATCGATGAAGAAAATATGTCGGCGTGTCTGTGTGTGTTCGCTTTGTGAAACACATTCTCTGCTTGCATCTCAGCCTAATCTCGTTCATAGACGTCTGAACAGTCTGTCCGTGGACGACCATGCTGTCGGTTCGGATGACGATTTAGAAACAGAGGCTAATGTGATTTGATGATGGAAATACTAGATAATGCTAATTAGCCTACTAGTCGAACACCTCGACTTCCATCAGTGACTGTCCATTGTGAAGCGCAATAGACGACTCAAATATAGGTATCACTGATGCAATACATGTTTTAGTTCATCCTTTGATGCAGTTCATTCTTTTGTGCATTACAAATGCGTGATCTGTACACTCATATTGTGTCCAATATTTGATGTTGAATATGGTACTGTGTGGCTGTGTTATTCGATGTCCAAACACATCCTTTGGTGGCATAATTGAATATATAATTTCTTGACATTTCGATCGGATTCGAAAGGAATTTACCCGTCCAATGATTTCCTAGGATTTTGGCTATTTTTGTATATTCCTCAATCTTCTATCATTGCATTTATTTCTTTTTATCCTTTCCCGCTGTTATGTTATCCTTGACGGCTTGTGTTCAAGTACAATCTTCTTAATTATGTCATGTAAATTGAATAGTCAATAACTGTCTATAATAATATTTGCATTATTTGTGATCATAATTCGTTCAAACGTCAATTTTATTGCTTACTGAAACGTCAGGAATACAAACAAACGTTTATAGTACGTTAAATATCCACAATAAGCATGAAATATGTCCGTATTTGTGCCAGATTCATACCATAACAATCGGTGTGTATTATCGGTGGTGTAGTCCTTATCAAGTAATTGTGGTCTTTTGACATCCATATATAAGACTTTGAATAGGCGAATACTCCAGGGGTGTATCATGGGAAAGTAAGGTTCATCAATTTAACTTTGTTGAGTCATGAGTATGTTGATGTCTTCAAGGGCGTAGATTTGTGTCGAGGCTCGGTCGTATGACCGTCATCATGCATTAATGTTCAATGTTGATTCAGTTGGTGAATTGCATGTGGTCCTCAACCATTTTGTGTCTATTCTATTACAACACACACACACTTCAATGAAAACTATATTGCACACACACATACACACACACTCGTGTGTTGTTACTTTTTTGCTATGCTGATTTCAAGGACAATATGCATAATAAACTGAAGTCAGCATAATTCTTGGGTATGATAATTGCATATTCATCCCTCCAACGACTTTGTCGGGATACACATACCCTACCCCAGGATAGCGCTGTTTTTCATCCGGTTTCACTGCTTCCTGTCGCTCATGATATCAACACTAACTATACGTCTCGTTGCGTGATTGTTGATGTGTGCAGAAGTGTCGACCACTTCAGAGGAGACCGAGATGACTTGTGCCAAGGGCCACAGTCTGCCTCTGCCGGCGTCTCTTGCGCAAACTCCTCCGACTCGCAATGTGGCTCGCGGCCGCAATGAAAGCGCTGATGGACTTGTCGACAACTGTAGCAGACCAGCGCTGATGTCCTTCAGCAGCTCCAGCTGTCACGTGACCAAGAGCGACAAAACTGATGCCACAGCGACCGCCGCCGCTGCCGTATGCAGACATGAAAAATACTCAGCGAAAATGTCGCAAAAAAGCGACACAAGAAACTATAAAAGGTAACGACAAGTAGCTTACTGTCAGTGACTGCACCAAGGAGAGCTTAGAAGGCTAAAATGGCTCCGAAATTGTACCAAACCTCCCCAGAGCCCCGCAAAAATCAAGACCATGGAGATTTCGAATGTAGTTCCTCATGTTTTGCCAAGCCACATAATCTTTTCCTTAGACAACCTCAGCCCATCCACCGGGGAAAATCCCAGCTCCGCCACTGCTCATTATTATCGAGAAATATTCTAGAAGTGAAAATATTATGCCGTTCTATCTACAGAATCTGAAGAATAACGTTGCTCAAATTGTGATATTTTATTTACAACGATAAAGTGTCAAATTTAATTATCCGTATATTAAATCAAATGCCACATTTTTACAATCACACAGACTAATTTTATATTTATGTTCTATAATTGAGAAGTATTTTATGATCACACTTGTCTTTTTTTGATGATTTGTTTGTGCTCTGCTGTGATGTTGTTTGTATTATATGTTCATCAGTAAAATTTCTGAGTTATTGTATTTTTCAAAACAATCGGTATATAAAATCTTGTAAATTGTATATTGTACGACTCTTGGGACTCAGAACAAGCTCAAGGTCTTCGAGCTCCCTGCCTTATGTGTATATACGGTGTTTATTTTTTATGTTTGTGTCTTGTGGCAAAATACATGATTATTATGATCATACAGTTAATCTATGAGATTCTTGCTTGTCGACACCATTATAATGTTATTTGAGCGTCTGTTAACTTTGTGTGTGTGGGCTTATATGCTCGGCATGAGCTGTTACCATATGTATTAGCACCATTTCTATCTGTTTAATTGCGTGCGTGTGTGTGTATGTGTTTGCGTGCATATGATTAGCGGCAAGCACACCGACTCAGCCATCACCGCTGCTCGCTCATGCTCCAACATAACCGGCACCGACGATCGCGCATCGTCGAATTCGACGAAGTCGCGACACAACGAGCACGTGACTCATATTCGCGTGGATAGCGAGCAACGGCAGCCGCTAATAGGACGCTATCATCGGCTACACATTGAGGCGCGTGGCACGGCGATGGTGGCGTTGGATGCGCTGCCGGAAATGCGCGATTCGGACGAGTTGAAAAGCAAGTTGCTGTTCAGCGTGGTCGTGGTGAGTGACGGAGTGTCAGTGTCTGTTGCAGAAATGTAGCAACAGCGCCCCTCCGAAATCCCCCCCCCCCCTAGTGAGGGGTTGGGGTCCGAATGTTGAGGGGCCCTGTTGCATCATGCATGATTTTGAAATTTATCATAAAAACGACGCATAAAAGTCCCCAGCTTAATGGAGACCGAGCAGCTGCTGGTAATGGTATTTTGCCAAAATTGGACGTCTATTAGAAAGGTGATTTATTTATAATGGGGGCACCGATTTTTGTCTTCAAGGGGTCTCATAATACCTCGCATCGGCTTTGGCCTGGTTGATTCACACTTCAGAAGTACTTCGGTAGTGCTTCTAAGTGTTTCTGAAGTGAATTCAGAAGTGAATGAGAAGTTTTCATTCGTGGCGCAAAGCAGACATTCATTTCATGCGTGTCTGCTTTCTCTGGCATTGGTTTCGAGCGAAATTCTCTCCCAACTGCCGATATACTGAGCTAAATGATAAAATAGCAGGAAAAATCCATTTTAAATAACAATATTAACACACGTGAGCGGAACAAACAACACCTGATTATTGACTGATAAACATTAATCAGTATCGCATTTCTCAAAGCGTTCGATTGACGCACTTCGGAAGTGCCTACTTCTGATGTGGACAATAAAATATTCCTTCAGTGTTTCTGCTGATACTCTTCTCACAGAGATGCAGCATCACTCCTTCTACTGAATCTTTCTACTGTTCTGCAGTGGTGTAGCATGGAGGGGATGCGGGGGATGAGGTCTGCTTCGGGCAGCACGTTTTATGGGACGACACAAGAACTGCTGAAGACGTTGAATTATCGTTATATCTGAGTCAAATTTCTGAATGAGCTGCTTAATATAATTGGTGTCTTCATCTCAAATAACTGAATGAAGACAAGATCAATTGAGGATAATGATCTTCTCAGTTTAGGTGACTGGAAGCATGCACTATTACAAAAGGTTCGTCTTATCAGCTATATCGACATGCTGGACTTGCTTACAGTCGTGTTGAAGCGCTCAGTCTCTTGCGGCTAAGTGACCAGCAAGCATACATGGTGGCTGGTGGCAGAACAATTATGGCCCCAGACGAAAAATAGCCTAGCTACGCCTCTGCCTTTTCTGACCGTTGCTTGATTCACTTCTTGTTTATTCGTCTTTTTTCCACGTGCTTCGTTTCGATTTTTGCCACCAGTTCTTCCTAAATATTCCTCTATCTGTAGTGAAGTAGTTTCTAAGTAGAAATTTTCTGTATGTGGCTTTGGGCTTACAATTGTAATATCATGTTTCAAGATACAATATCTTTGGGCGCTCTGAGCTTATATCCAGACGATCATCTCGAGATGCCGTCTATAATCACTGCACATAATTGTGTTCACAATGATAATTATAATTATCAGCTGATGCACAAACTAACGGAACAGCAACATATGTTGTTGTTGATGTGCCAAGAAGTACTAGTATGTGTGCGCGTGTGCATATTTGTGTGTAAGTATGTAAGCGCTAGTATATCTGTTTGTATGTGTGCGGCATATGTTGCTCACTCGCTCAAACACACACACATACACACACACACACACACACACACACACACACACACACACACACACACACACACATCACTAGCGTTTGGACACATAGACAGCTGAGAAAAATGTGTGTGTGTGTATGTGTGTGTGTGTGTATGTGTGTGAGAAATTTTGATAGAAAAACAAGTGGAGCTACAATTAGAACTTGTGAGTTTCACTTGGGCATGTGCGTGAAACGGTCTATTAGGAGAGCGGTGTGTGAGTGTATATGTACAGTGTGTATTGCAGCCAATAACCACCTGTCACAGGTGATGCTGCTGAGATGACCGTTATCTGCGGCAGGTGCTGACGTTGTGAACAGGTGTGCTTTCTCATCAGCTCACATCAGTTACTCTCAGAGCAAGAGATGGTAGTAGTGTGACGGCGGACATAATTCAATATCCATATTCCGACCATATGCCAGTACACAGTGACTATGTGTATGCGTGTGTGTGTGTATGTGTGTTCATGTGATATGTGTGTGTTAGTGTGTGTGTGTGTGTGTTATGTGTACGCTATGTGTGCACACACACACACATACACACACATTCGCAGACATATACAGACATACAGAGGCACATATGAACACATATGAACACATACTTTCATATCATTTATTAAATCATTTATATAGAACAGTTCACACATTACGTCTCTAATGCGTATGACACAATGTCATGCATTAATACACACAAAATAGTCATACACAGCAGACAAACACACATACACACATGCATACACATAGCTTTATCAAAGTATAGACGAACGTTTTAAAATGATTTTTATTCTATGCGATGTCAAAGTGAAAAACATTGACAGCTTACGTGTTTCTAGGTATGAGTGTCTGTTTGTCTGTCTGTCTGTTTGTCTGTCTGTCTGTTTGTCTGTCTGTCTGTTTGTCTGTCTGTCTGTTTGCTTGTCTCTCTGTTGTCTGTATCTGCCAGTGTGTGTGTCTGTGTGTGTGTCTGTGTGTGTACATCTGTGTGTGTGTGTGTGTGTGTCCGTGTGTACCTGCATGTGAGGTCACACAGGTGGGTGGGTTGACGCAGGTCACATGCATCGGCCCACCATCAACCCCGTCAAGTACAGACACACACACACACACACACACACACACACACACACACACACACACACACACACACACACTACACTTGGGTCACTCATCATGGAGCACACGTAGGTAGACTTTGTCGGGAAGTTGGTCGTTGAATGGCTGAACACGAGCGGCGGCTGTCGTTTTCAATAAGAGGACCCGTTAGCTGTGTTCCACCAACCTTTGACACGGATTTCATTAGCGACGCCGGTTGGCTAGCTAGTTTGGTCGCTTCCAATCATTCTTGAACGGCGGCGAGTAGAAATGTAGCAATTACACTCTGAATGAGTCGACAACAAAGCTCTCTTGACAGCTTCTTGTCTCTTGAGAGTTTCTTGTCTCTTGACAGCTTCTTGTCTCTTGACAGTTTCTTGTCTCTTGACAGTTTCTTGTCTCTTGATAATATCTTGCCTCTTGACGGTTTCTTGTTTCTTGACGGTTTCTTGTCTCTTGACAGTTTTTTGTTTCTTGACAGTGAAACGACACTAGCAGTGCTGGTTTTGTTCGAGTTATTGCATTCTGTCTGTTCACTGTTGGCTTCCTACTTGTTTGTTTGTTTCTTAGCGTCTTTCGTTAGTGTATTGTTTAGAGGAAGTTTTCAATTGGTGCAAGAATGTGCTAAATATATGCATATGGGATATTATAATTTGTCAATTTTTTTGTAGGATATATTTTTTCTGCTCACTCAGACATAAAACTTGATATTTTAATATGATTTAATACAATTGTTTTTTTGTGTTTTTTTTGTTTGTGCGTACATTTTAAAGATGTACCCAGAGATGCGCTAGTGGTCAATTACTGTCCTCATTAAATTAAGCCCATATGGAAATATGTAGCCATATATACCATGTGGTCAATATGGTTATGATCCATCCTATGACCACCTAGCAATAAATATATCTTGCTATGCTTATGGTGTGCGTAAGGAAAGCTGTGTTGTGTATAAAATACAGTGCACACACACTTCTAATTGGTGCTTTTATGGAAAATGATTAATCAAAGCAGTGCGAATTTAAGCATTCCTTCTTTAATAAAATATTTGTCGTGCAATTTTTGGATCAATCTTTTTTTGTTGAAGATTTTCACTATTTTTCAAAATACTATCATACATTTAGAGGCAAATTTGTGTTAAATATTGGCACGGTTGTCTATCAAATCGAAAATGAACGTTTAAAAATGGGCAATTTTACAATGTACATAAAGTATTCACAATAAGTAGATAGCATTCCGTATGCATTGCTCTTATATTGCGTCGCTACATGTCTTCATCGAGCCCTCCCTAGCTTATAGGCAAGCAGCCATCAAAATTGACAGCCAATAAACAAGTGGCGGCGCCAAGGAAGTGTGGCTTTGGAGGAGCTGAAGCCCCCTCCCCCGAAACGTGTTGTGTCCCCCTTGAGCCCCCCAAGTACCGTGACCATGAACATTTCCAGTGTAATTCCTCATGTTTCGCCAAGTTCCCACATCTTTTTCCTCAACCCCCTTTCTCCCACCGGAAAAATTCTGGCGCCGCCACTGCTATAAACACACAGAAAGACACACACACACAGACACACACACACACACACACACATACACACACACACACACATACATGCCAACCTCCTCTCGAGCCATCATCAAAGCGTGTCTCTCTCGCAGCTCGTCATCTTAGGTTTCTCTTCCGTTCCGAAGTCTACCTGTCCATCTCCCGCGCTGAATTTACGGTGTACTCACCGATCTCAGTTTGTGTGTGTGTGTGTGTGTGTGTGTGTGTGTGTGTGTGTGTGTGTGTGTGTGTGTATGTGTGATAATCTACATTTCGATACACTCCTACCGTGAAGAGATAACCAGCCACACACACACACACACACACACACACACACACACACACACACACACACACACACACACACACACACACACACACACACACACACACACACACACACACACACACAGCGTGTGATGAATGAGTTCAATCTGGCATCCCTTGCCGAGCGTCGCTATTGAACTGGCAACACTCGATTATCGAAAGCATCGTCTCACTGTGCCAAACACGCACACACGCACAGACACACATACACACACACACACACACACACACACACACACACACACACACACACACACATATATATATACATTCATATTGACATGGACTCCGTGGTGTAGTGGTAGCACACCCGCCTCACAAGCGAGAGAGCACGAGCACGAGCACATCCGTGGCTCGTAACCCGGCGGAGTAGAATTTCTTAGCGAATTCTATAGTCTAACAGCCCCTGTCCACCCAGCAGTAAATGGGTACCAGATATCAGTCATGTGTTGTGCCATGCATTCTGGGGAGGTGGCCCTCTCTAATACGTCCTACGTCCTTGTGGCGTCATAGCGTGGATAGGGTCGGTGGCAGCGAGCTGCACGGGATACACCTGTGTGTTCATAAGCTTCGGCTTCTTCCCGTGTAGCAGCAGCCACTAAGGTCTTTAACCTTTAACATACAGGGAGATACTGGCACATATGTGCACAAAGTGTGATTAGGAGATTTCAATAAGATGTGTTCCCGATTGTCGAAATAGTCACTGTTGTTCGTGGAACTTGTTGTAACAATGATAAAATCGAGTCGCAATCCTCTCTTTTTTGTTCCCAGTGTGTTCTCCTGTTATTCACGAAGTTGTCTCGAAAACACAGCGGGCGTATACTAGTGATAATGGCTAATGTTGAACATCACATCCGTTTGAGCGTATTGTAGGCCTTCATGAAGACCATGAAGCCATTTGGCGGCAACGATCGATAAATTTCCAGTGAACGTTTGAGATCGTTTGAGAACGTTGGATAACTCTGAGAAGAACATATACAAAATCAGCCCAAAACATGAAATCAGCCCTGTTTGCACGTCATTTTGTTATAGATTTAAATATATATCTGAGCGTTTTTACTGCTTTCAAAAACGTTACTGGGAAATTTGACTTTTTAGTTGTCATGAAATTATGTTATAACACAGGTGTTGCATAAAGACTAGATTAAATCACAAAATTGTGCTAAAGTATTCAATTGTATTCCACGTTTGAAGCTCGCTTGCCAAAGACAGCCGCCCAATGAACGGCAAATGTCACATTTTGCCGTTTTCAAAAGTGACAATATCGACCAATATGTGAAAAGCAGTGCAAACACGTGCACTACAGAGCTCACCTCAAACTTAAAACCCACCAACATACAATGTCACTGCTGTGAAGCCCAGCGGTTATGATTCCAATCCTCGCCAGCTGAAGAGAAAGGCTAACATAAAAATTGCAGAGGCCCGGCTGAAAAGACAGAGTATTGTAGAATAAAAGGCGGAAACATGCGAGAACACAAGTCAAATGCTAATGTACCATGTTGTGATTCAAACGAGGTCTCTGATTTTAGTCCGTCGAAAGCCGAAATCCCGTTAGAGCCTAAATTTTGAGCGCATGTATATTAGCTATTTAACTAAACAGTTCAACTCTAATATAACAAGATTTAGATGATCAAAGGAAAACCGACCAATCATTGAAGACTAGGCTTCGTCTCCAAAATGATATGAAATAAAACAATAAAAAATGCGATCTCCTGAATTTTCTCCGAGAAGTGAATCTTTGTTAATTATGAACACCCGTGCTTGTAGGAATAAAAATATTAACCGATCATTGATAGGACTAAAAATATAATAAAATATATCATAATATTAAAATATCATAAACATTATATTTTATTATGTTATATCACATTATATTATCTTGTCAGTATTATATTCTCATGCACCTATGTATCTGTGTATGTGCTTACCTAGTTGTGGTAGAGGAAATTGAGCTTACGCTCACACTGTCCTGTCTCTTTCCCACTGACTATCCGCTTTGTGTTTGAACTCTCCTATAGTTTTGGCCTCTACGATAGTCTTGTGCAATTTATTCCAAACATCAATTCGCCTGAAGGGAAAACTGTATTACTTTATGTCTTTGTTGCACCGAGGTTTTCTGACCTTCTTACCGTGCCCCCTTCCTTTATCCTGCTTTATCAGTCCAATTTCCTCCTGAGTTGTGATTCCTGTCATCTTCCTGAAATTATTAATAAAATCACCCTGTGTCCTCCTGTGTTCGAACGTCAGTAATTTCAACGCATTCAGCCTGTCCTCATAACTGAAGCTTTTCAGCTCTGATACAAGCCTGGTGTGTGTGTGTGTTAGTAAGTAAGTAGTAAGTAAGTATATTTGCCACTATAACATGCATCATAAGAGAACAAACACAATATCAACATAGAAGTAGCACAAGTGCATCGAGCCGCAGCTCTTTGATGCACATATCATTTCAATAATTTTCTACTATTTTTTTATGAAGAGCAATTTCATTTAGGAGTACATAATGTCAAATCAAATACACAAACACATCAATACATGTACAATTAGTTATGTGTGTTTCATACAGCGAATGCGTGTGTGTGTGTGTGTGTGTGTGTGCTTGTGTTGGCACTCTGGTACAGTTGTCGTTTCGTTCAGTGACGTGCACTCAGCAGCTGGTGCGCGAGACAGTGTGTCGGCAACTGCAAATTCCCCCGCCTCCGCCTTCGCTGTCGTCCGCGTCGATGCCGTCGTCGGTTTCGACGGCAGCTGGTGTCGACTTGATGACGCCTCCAGGTCGACCGCAGGATGCCGAGCAGCAGCGCAGCTGGCAGCTGCAGCTGTCGCTGGACAGCTTTATGCAGCAGACTGTCGATACGTATGACCTTTCCAGCAATGTAGAGGTTAGCTGTTAGGGGTCTCTCAGTGTCCCGAATAGTGTCATTTGAGAAAGGGTTTTATTCTCGATTTGATTCAATGTCTCATATTTGTTTTATAATTGTTACATAACCCGTTAACTTTATGACTTTTCAACAAGATAACTCAATAAGCATTTAGCATCATAACTGAATAACTATTTATACATGTTAAATACTATACTTATGTAATTGTTTATATCTTGTATACATTCAATATATATGTTTACATATTTCTATAACTTTACAAATATAATTTTATATCATTAGAACATTACAGCTTAGTAACCAAAATATGTTATATTCAAGTTTCACGCATTGGTCTTAGATAGTGAAATTTGCAACACAATTTGGTTTGATTATTTTTTCTCTCCTGGTTATTGACTCAGGTGATTTGTGATTTTGTTCGTTGTATTTTGTCCGTAGGATGTTTGCAGCCAAATCTGGGCCACTCTGTATGATTACCCGTGCCTGCGCTCGTCTGAAGGTTTGCTCAGCTATGTCAAGGAGTGTGTGCGTCTTTCGTGGACTTTAATCAATCAGGTTTGCTTCATGCTCATTCTTAATATTTGTTATATATTTTTAATTATTAATTAATTTTTGAACTTTTGTTCTCTCTACATCTTTTGGGCGCTTCCGGTACACATGGGGCCACCGCAGGGGGGTAATAGTGCTTGAACTCATCCCATGCTACGGGATTCGCCTGTAATTATTAATAATAATAATAAGAATAATAGTATCAATAAAATTACTCTTTGATGTCATTGCTGCTTCTTTCGCCTATAGACACGGTAGCTTACGAATTACAGCTTAGCATTGTTACGGGCCATGACAAGCTCCTCTTTGGTAACATCATTGGCATCACCAAGGCGGAGGTTGGAGGAGCTGAAACCCCAAAAAATGAGCCCCAATCCCCACCCCTAATCCCCATGAAATCGTAACCATGAACATTTCAAGTGTAGTTCATCATGTTTCGCCAAACTCCCGCATCTTTTTCCTTAGCCCCCTCCTTAGCCCCCACGGAAAAAAATCCTGGCGCCGCCACTGCACCAAGGGAATTTTCAAGGAGCTGAGCCTTGAATGAATATTTATCATAACAGTGTAAATACAGCCGGCAATTATTGCCAATCACTATAATAATAATAATTATTATTATCATTATTATTAATTACTTTTAAGTCTAGAGACATGGGGGAAATTGATTACATGTTTTTGTGTGCTTGACTCTCGTCATTTTAGTTGGTTTTTTATTCAGTATTGAAGAACTCACTGCAAATAGCCACAATTATTAAATGTCCGGCTAAATATTTTCAAAAATAAGCAAGTGATTCTAGTCATAATGATCACCGTTGATTTTGTGCATAAATTGGTCAAACACATTTGATTTCATTAGAAAACGCCAGAGAGAAACACACACACACACACACACACACGCACACGTCTTCGGAAATAATGGGAGTCGGTTGGTGTGACGAACAGATGCCTTCTTGTCGGATCGAGTACGAAGAAGCGTTCTTCAGCGCTGAGCTACACGTGAGGCAAGCTTGCTCCAATGTCGGTCGCAGCGAGATAATCAGCTATGTGTGGCCTGCACTGGTAGACGATGCCATTGGCTGTCTGTACAAGGCCGTAGTGATCACCTGATCCTGATCGATCCATCGATCTTTGTCGATCCGGCCGATCAGCGATACATCCAGTGGCTTCCAACACTGTTCAGCTTGTTACTCAATTTAGAATGTCATATGAAGCATGCTACCCCTTGCTCAAAATGTTGTCAACATCGATGTATATGACTAAGCTAAAATACTGAAGATATTTCCCTTGCATCACCACCAAAACATTTATAAATTACCCAGTGGAAAGTTTACCCACATGGGGTTATTTATAAATATTCTCACATGGGGTCATTTACACACATGTGGTAAACTTGGGGTAATTTATCCACAAGGGATAATTTATAAATTACCCCAGAGGATAATTACCCCAGAGGATAATTCTCCCCACGGGCTGGGAACCAATGCGATTGATACATACTGTGTTTTTGTCTGTTGCCTGTCATCTATAGATGTCCGTTGACAACTAGCGAATGTGGCGTCATCATGGATGCTTGCCAATGTGTTTGAAATATCACTGGGAAAGACCAGTGGTGTAACTATATAGGTGGTGTAACTATATAGGAGCTATATATCTCCGGTTCCGATTTTGTTCATCAGTGGCGGCGCTAGGGAGGGGTTAGGTGGGTTTCGATGTACTGAAGCCCAACCAAAAACATGCCACCTTCTGAGCCCCAAAAATGGTGACCATGAGCATTGCCGACGTAGTTCCTCATAATTTGCCAAGCCCCCGCATCTATCTCATTCTCATCTATCCCCGAAACCTCTCAGCCTCTCATCGGAAAAATCCTGGCGCCGCCACTGCGTCAGTGACGTAACGTTTGAGTGCGTAAAAGGATTTTTTTGGAAAATTAGAAATGGTGGGCGAAAACAGCTCAACAATTGTATTGAATAATATTAATTAGTTTTATCTGGTTAGGTCAATGCGAAGAAGTATTTTTTCAACTATGGGTACTTTGATATACCTCTTGTGTATTTGTTCTGCTCAACTTGAGGATCTGAAGCACTTGCTGTCAGGTTTTTCAAATATTTTACTGATAAATATATACTGCCATTTTTTTCTAATTCAGTTATTACAAGAACATCGATTATATGCTATTTGCTGACTATTTTGCATCTTTTTGCACAATGTTTTCTCGTATTTACGTGTGTGTGTGTGAGTTTTCTTCGCATGTAAATGCGGGTGATGTTCAATAGAGTTTTGCTCTATTACGTAGGCAAAGTACCGAATAATTCGAATTTGTCTAGCCGACGATTTGCAGGATTCAGTGTCTTATATGAATGCCACCCAGACAATGTTTTTTTACAAATATCGATGTTTTTGCTTACATGATTTGAATGTGTTAGTTGGCTAGTGTTTTCAATATACATTTATTACTTCTAGTGCATACGAATATCATTGATCAATTATGGCACAAATAATTGAATGCTTATAGTGTGATATTTTCATCAACGCTGACCCATAAAGAACGGAGGGAAATATGAAAATTCATGCCAGTGTATCAATATTAAAATGTGTTTAATCTAGGAATACTTACATCAATTATATTTTCTGTAGTTAAACGCATATAATACTTAATTATTATATATCATTACACTTAATTATAATATACATAATCATAATATGATTAATATATCATAAAATACTTATTATAACATCATTATTTCAGAACTTGATATACTACATGAGTGTTATCCAAATTGTGAATGTTTCCACTGAAACTGTTTGATCCGTTACGGCTGGAATGTAGGACAAGTAAAAAATAACTTAATTCAACCTGAGCTGCTCTAGAGAGAAACACTTATATGAAAACAACGTAAATTTGTATTTTGTCTTTTTTCGTGTGAATATCATGTACACGGCATTTGATGGGCACCAAACCAAAAACACACCAACGTCTTTTATGAACGCGAAATCAGGAATCAATAATTAAGGTGTGAATTTCACTCACACCCACCCATACACACACACACACACACACACACACACACACACACACACACATGCACATACATGCGCACATTCACATAAACGCAGTCTATAATAAAATGCAAATGTTTAGTGTGTTTTCGCCGACTTTGTTCTTCGATAATCACCACTTTCAATAAATACATGACGTCTCGATGACCCGACGGTCGATCACAATTATTTTCAACACACCAATCAGATACTAGCCTTTCTCTATATTTAATTGAGAAAAAATAGTGCTTGTAGCGGTTGGTGAGTGTCCTGAGGTGTCATTCAGGTGGCAGGCAATCAACTGAATGATACGGACGAGGTATTTAACAAGGCAACAAGTCCTTTACATTTCCGTTTCCTAGTGGATGTCCACAACTCCGTATTCATGCGCAATCCATAGCTAAATGCGCATTTCTTCATGTGATGTCTTCATATAATTCCCCTGTACAGTATAGTCAGCTTTGAAATGAAATTCACGTGATATACATATTGCGAGTCAATATTTCTTCTTATAGAATGTCAAGAAAACATCCATAGATATCCCAGCGATAGGGAATACAAATACTGCCGCCGTACCCGCTGTGTGTCATAAGAGGTAACTAAAAAGGCAACTCGATTTCCTTCTATCAATCATTTTCATTTTTTCTAGGACGCTGAGGATTTTTCCCTTGCTGTGCGGAATGGTACCGTAGCGCAATAATCTTCGCCTTCGTCCAAATGTCCCTAATCGAAATTACGTGGTGCCCAATATTCTCCAACTGCGACTGTTTTCCAATGTACATTCATGACTTTTATTCCAGGTCCAAATTGTACAATCTACCACAAACGCCTTTATGTTCAAATTCAGCGATGTCTTTGAACTTACTCAGATACAAAGGGCAACGATCTAAATACTAGCAATTCATTGCTGAGGTAGAGCTGATAAGATTATTTCAGCGCAGAAACGCCAGAGGATCATCGGCTTCTGCTGAACCCTGACTGATGGAACCTTTGAGTGACCCCCGATGAGCGGTTTTCAAATCAAATATCTCGATCAGCAGAGGTTCGACATGATGAGGGTCGACATTGGTGAATATCTTGACGTGCTGTGCGTTCAGCCTCTTCAGCTCGTCCAGTTTGCGCACAAGAGACACGAACTCGGTGTTGGCTTCACAGAGACTCATAGAGGCGAGCAGATATCGTCGCAGCAGGAAAAAGTAGGCCTCCTGTGAATCATTAGGCAATTGACCAGACAAGACGATCAGGCATTACATCAACAAATATATTCGCACTGTACTCCTCACGAGATTGAGCGATTAATTGTTAGCCGTAGGATACCCTGACTTGAGATGAGAGTCCTCTTCTGAATTCACCAGACACTTGTGAAGAATTATGTTTGCGTTTTTATATACTCAGGCGTAGTCGCAGTATTATACGATTCGGATTTTCAAGCAGAGTTACGTTTGGGATTTCTACGTGTTCAGATTAGAGATTAACTAATTTGCGACGTTTTGATGTTCTGGGTCCGATGAATATATTAAAAACTAGGAATGTGTCCATCAATCGGTATTGGTATGGGAGCAACCGCGGTAAGCGCTCGTATGGACGAGAACGCTCACCACAATCACTCTTTAAGCCAATATGGGCTTACTGCGGTGATTCACCCCACAAAAAATACATACCGTAGTACCTTATGTATCAGTACCATAGAAAAAGTACAGTTTATATTTGGCGAACTCATCTCAGCTATGCCCAGGGCATCAGAGCCGTAGCAGCCTCAAGCCGAGCCCCCAGGCCGGGCGCTCCGAGTGTTGAGGGGCCCCGTTGCCTCACGTTTGATATTGAAATTTATCATAAAGTAGCGCATAAAAGCCCCAGCCTGATGTAGAACGAGGGGCTACCTTTAACTGCATTTTCCCAAAAGCAGACCTCTATTATAACGGTGTTATATTTATAATAGAGACCCCAATTATTACCTTCGGGGGGCACATAAGACGTTGCATCGGCTCTGCTGGGCATGTGTTAGAAGAATACACAAACTTTTACGAGAAGGAATGCGATGGATGATATGTCGTGAGAACCGGAGTCAAGTGTACCTGCTCGAGGGCGATGGCATTGCCGTGTTCCACATTGGCTCGCTCTGGATCCAGCAGAGTGATTGCACTCAACAATCCCATGATGTAGGGATCGGTCTTCCACTGGTGCCTGAACGTCAAATTGAAGCGCCGATGCTGGTCGCAGACGTCGTGGGGAGCGTTGTTCAACACGTTCAACTTGATGCTGGTCATGTCCGTCTTGCTTGCCTGGATCTGCCAGTGGAAGGATAGTAGTAGTAATGTCACATTCAGCCCAGCCAACAAGAAATATCTTGAAAACAGGCGGCATGTCTAAGAAGTGCAAACAATGCCATCATTCTAGCCTCAGCAATGCCATTGGCTAGGTTCATCGCAAAGCGCACCATGTAGGTAGATTCACTCAGCTATAAGATTCTCCAAAGTGAAATTCAGTATAACACGAGCACCAGCTAATGTCCATATGACATCACAACTTCATCCTGATCATAATTGCCTATACAACGCTTGAAATTGTGGTCCGACGCAGTCTGCACTTTGGGTCTAGCACGACTGTGTGAGGTCTGCTGAGATCGAGGACATGTGTGGGGTCGAAGGATCTGGTGAGATCGTGGATCTGTGTGAGGTCGAAGGATCTGTATAGATCGTGTGATCTGGTTAGATCTAGGATCCGGAAAGTGAGTCGTGAGGTCAAATGTGACCGGGCTGGAGTCTGAGGAAGCTTCGTGAAGTAAATCAAGATTGTTGACAGGGACTGGATAAGAAAAGTGTGGTGAAGAGCAAATATATGAATAACCAATCAATTAGTGCACGACTAGTGGAATACTCACGTTCCAACAGTTGTTTTCTGCGTCGAAAGTAGTCACACTGCGTAGAATCATCAGCTCGGTGCAGCCACCTTTCAACAGAGCAATCTGGTCTCGCTGACAGAGCGCTCGAAAGCAGGCCATCTTTTTCGACATCTGAATCAGTCGGCGAATCGCGACGTCACACAGGTTGATCACGTTGACCAGAGATGGCTCACGACTCACAAGGTTCTGACACATACACACACACACGCGCGCGCGCAGAAACGCACAAATACAATGTCTGAATGCTAAAGAAGCCAATTGTGCGCCAATACGGTATTTAGGCGTTAACGCGGTGTAGGTATGGTTCAAGAAACTTCGAGCCATACCTACTAAGCATACACCATCGCTAGTAAAATGTAATATGTGTTGATGATCATTATAACGCAAATATTATACGTTTATCCGGTAATCTACATACTTTTGTTCAAATGATGTTAGTTACAGAATATAGCACTAATACATGATGGCTGTCATCCTCCCCCGAGACTCGGCACAAATATACGCTCTTGGTGCAAACGATGCCGAATCTTAACCCAGCTGGCTGCGTACCACGTAGCAATTGTCATCGCTGAGCGGAGTCATCAGCGTCTGTTGGGCGTCGAGAAGCTCGTGAATTTTGGCCCGCTCGGCGTGCGTCAGCTGGCCTCCGCTAGTAGCGGCAGGCGTCACCGACGGGGCGAATTCGGCGCGCACAGCCGATCTCAGGATGTTGGTCAGGGTGAATGACCTGTAGGACATTGTTTTTGACGTATTGACAGCGTAAATTCATTGAAAAATGCACAAAATGATGTTATAATCACAAGCACGTCTTCTCAAGATAGAAAGAAATATCTACCAAGCAAATTATCAGCTGAAAAAAGCAGTTCAGTTTAAATATTTAAATCTAAGAAACGCGTGCATTTAATATAAATTTCTCAAATTGACCTAAACTCTATATATTTCACATGAATTCCAAACTCGCTTTTTTTGCTTTTCAAGTATATATATGACTTCTGCTTAGTTTCGGTTGATAATCCAGTTGGAAGTTCTTTCTTTGAATATTGAGAGGTTTATTGATTAAGTTCAGAATAAATGTTTTCTAAATGTTGGAATATTGTGTGCCCTTTTGAAGGTTTATCGAAACTACTTTTTGAAGGGTTTCATATGGAATTTCATATTACTATTATTATTATATATTGAATATTATTGTTGCATTTAGCGCCATCACATTTTGTAGTGCATTCATAATTGGCAGTTCATCATTAAATTTGTATTATCAAAACAAAATATCAGACAAAGTATTGAGCAATAAAATTACATCAAACGCTACATATTTTCTAATAGCCTGCAAAATAAAAAGTACTCTAGAATATTATATTCAAAATTGAATACAGTAAAATTTATGAAAGAATGAGCCACACATATTTATTGGGCCGTATCAAAGCAAACTCATCTAGAAGACCATGTTGTGCATAATTATACATCTGTAATATTCGACTTTATAAATAAAATAACATCAGCACAATCAACCATTTTATATCAAATTGATGAATTCAACCAGAGACATGTGATCCATTAATGTGTAAGATTTGCTATAAATTCAAGAACCACATACCCATCATCTAGGCCGTTATGGTCCGCAGAGTCCGTCTGAATTGAGGCATCGCGATACGTTAATGGAATGGCCGAGACGGTCCCCAGATCAGGAATGGCACCAACAGCAGACCTGTCGTTTTGGATTGACGTTAACTGTAGCTGCAGCGTTCGATGCTGTTCAGGAAGGGGAAGAATCGAATTGGATACAGGTGTCAGTGGTGACTGAGGCGATCCCGAAGCTACCGATCCCTGGTCTCCCGACAGGCTGTCGGTGTTGGGTTGATACGGCAGCTGTGTCGACCCGGATGCAGCTGAGCACAGCGGATTGGACGGTTGGTAGGGCGACTGAGGACTTCCCGGGGGCCACCAGTTGACTGTTGCTCCTCCGGAAACTGGTGCTGCACTGCCGGCACCAATGCCCGCACCAGCAGCGAGCGAAACATCGCACTCTCCGACATTGGCATCGCCTGAAAATGACACGGTGTCACTGACTGTAGTTACCGCAGGAACCGCGGTCATCACAGGCGACAAAGAGATGCAAGCGGCTGAGGCGATATCAAGAGGAGTGTGGAATTCTCCGAGCTTGCGCATACGATTATCGGAGGCGCGACGACGCTTCAGTCGTTTCTCGTCGTCGGTCATAATCCACTCCTTTTTCATTCCAATAGAGTAGCACTTTTTCAGGCGACACTTCTGACAGAAGCGACGCGTGACCATATCGATGGTGCAGGTGTTGTTGAACGGACATCGGAACTCCTATAGAACACGTCACAATAAGATCATTATTGGGAGTGGAGAGTAAACAATTGAAAATTCAACAATGTTTAGGACTGAAATTACGGTGCTCAGGAAGCTGACTTAACCATTATATGTAAAAGTCAGATTTAAAATTTTCTCTCAATACATGAAGTTAGTAAGCAAATATACAAGGAAATACCTCAAACATGCTTGACAAACATGCAAACAACAAACATGCAAACATGCTGTTTCTCCACACTTTGGTTCTATTCGAGTGATCTCATTTCAATGATATCATATTCAATATTTAATTATGTAATTACACTAATTATATTGCTAGAGAGAATAAAAAAACAATGAAATAACAATTTGCAAATAATTAATGGTCAACTGTTGAGCCTGTGAAATGGATTACCCAAATAAAAACCGCCAAACGTTTAAACACGCATATTGAGGTCTCGCCAGAAGGAAAATATCCAAAAAGCAATATAACACTTGCTCCGCATTGGAGCAAAGCTCCACAAGACTATACCATTTGCATTTTTAATTGCTCCATTTGCATTTTGATTTAATCCAAACGTTTTCTCTGTGTATGCAGGGCAAGGTTAATAATCTTCTACAACTTTATATATTTGGTATGCTTATCTATTTGTCAGCTTGTAATATATTAATATGTCAATCATTAAGATAATTCATACAAATATTATATTATCGAATCAATTCTAGACGTTGTGCATTGCATTTATTGATGAATATTTATGCAGTAGTTTGTAAATGTCTGTAATGATAAATATTTGTATTACAATTTTAAAAAAATGTTCTATAATAAAGTATATGGAAAATCTGTATATTGTAAAAATTCAGTACAAATATTAGCAGAATATTGAAAAATGTAATTAAGACTATTAATTGAATGTAGAATAAGTTAAACTTGAATGAAACATTCATAAAACGATCCCAATAACTGATAAATTGATGGATTATGCAGAAAATATGCAAAGCTTTTTTAATATTGATGTTTATGTATGAATAACTCGCTTGGATTAATTCAAAATGCAAATGGAGCAAATAAAAATGCAAATGGATTTAATCAAAATGCAAATGAAGCGAATAAAAATGCAAAGGGTATAGATGCAATACAATGTCTAATATGGGCTCATTGAACCAATATCGTGTTTGTGTTTATAAGCGTCCACGTGATCACAACCCCGTGCAGGAAGTGAGAGTCAATGTCATAGGTGAGGAGCAAAGATAATATAACCTCGCTAACAAGAATCAGTAGCAAATGGCATGGACCACAAGGTGTAACTGTCCTTATACGTGTCACTGTGTGTCTGTGTGACGGAGTTACAGTGTGAATTTCATAATTTTTTTGTTGCGAAAATAATCCCTCTATTTTGAAATGATTTATTCTGAGAAGCTTATTAAAACCGAAAAAGACGCATTCTGTCAAATTAGATAGCATGATACGTAGCATATTTTTATTTATGTTTGATACACGGATCGTACTCTATGTATTTGTATATAGTTGTTACAGCAAAGGCGGCGTCAGGGGTGACAGGAGCGTCTCAAACCACCCAAAAATGTGTCAAGCCCACACCCCCTCGAAATCCTTCCAAAAACCATGACCTTGAATATTTAGAGTGTAGTTTCTCATGTTTCACCCAGCTCCACATATTTTACCTCAGCCCCCACCGAAAACATCCTGGCGCCGCCACTGGTTTATACATAGATAAATATCACAGCTTAAACATTCGTTGTTTATACGACCATCGTAAAGTTGTATTTTTGACTACAGTTCTCCATGAGGACAAAGTGATTTTTCTAAACTATTTCTAATCTAATTTATGACTCAAATCAGTGGCGGATCCAGAGTGAAAATTTGGGAGGAGCTGAATTAATTTTGGGGAGGCTGAATTTTAGGGGTGATCCCTCGTGTGCATGCATCACTATGCAACGGCTTTGCAAAAATGCTCATATTAACAAATTCTACAGAAATATATATTTTCTTGGCCTCTTGGTTATGAGTAGTTGATGAAAACATATTTTTGGGGCGGGCTTCCGGCTCATTAGCCCCACTCTTGATCCGCCAGTGGCTCAACAACATATATTTTTATTTAAGCCATGCAACATGCACATGTATTTTTAAAGAAATCGTTCTTGCTCTGTGGACGTGATGCGCAATGGCTTTGAATGCTTTTTTGTTATCAATAAAATACCACAGGCCTTCTACGTATGTAACATTTAAAGGCATGTTTGTGCACAGCTGGATTTTTTCATTCTCCATTCGCCCCGCACCGAAATATCGTTGATCTGCATAAAGTGGCGTAGCTAGGGGAATTTGCAAGTCCTTATGTGGATATAGCTGAAATGACGAACCCCTTATGTCTCCAGTCACCTAATCGAAGATCATTATTTTCAATCGATATTGCCTTCGTTCATTTGTTTGAGATCAATACAGCAAATATTAAATAGTATATTAAGAAATAAGGCTCAGATATAACGATAATTCAACGTATTCAGCAGTTATTGTGACGGCTCACGCCATGTCACGCCACTATTTGCATACATTAAGCTTGTGGAATGACAAATGCACAGGACATCGCATTGACAAATCTAACAGAGGTATAACTTATTCAAATACGATATTTTAAAGCATACTATACAGCCACGTACAAACGAAAAGACGACAAGCGTGAAACTAGCATAAATTTGTATTGCACACGAATGAAAGTAGACATATGAGCACTCACAAAATATTGCAAATTTCAACCAGAATCATAGTTGCAAACGTAAGCAAAGCCAATTTCCAAGAGCAAGACGTTAACAGTGAATGTGTGTGTGTGTGTGTGTGTGTGTGTGTGTGTGTGTGTGTGTGTGTGTGTGTGTGTGTGTTTGTGTGTGTGTACTCACCTAATCTCAAGCTCATCCCGTCTCCATATCTTAGTTTAACGATTTGCCTTTTAAAAGAGTCTATATTTACGGCCATTACAGTTTCATTACTTAAACAATTCCACTCATCTATGAATCTATAATGAAAGCTATGTTTCTCAAGATTTCTCCTGTACCTCCTGTTATGACTTCTGCTATCCCTTTCGTCCCATTTAATCCAACCAATCCTATCAGTTTTGTTCCTGCCTCTCATGTTATACACATAGTTATTAAGTTACCTCTTCTCCTTCTCTCTTCCAGCTTCGGTAAACACAATATTTTTAACATTTCCTCTAGTGGCGGCGCCGGGATTCTTGCGATGGGGGCTGAGGGGGGGGGGGGGGGGGGGGGGGGCTAAGGAAAAAGTTGAGTGGGCTTGGGGAAGCATGAAGAGCTACACTCGAACGCTGACTACATAATATTATAATAAGGGACTGGGGCACACTGATTCAGTCCTCGAAATCGAACCGAAATTGCAGGACTTCATTTACAGTGGTAAGAAATTAGAAAGTCCATGATTATGATTGGGGGGTAGGGGGGCTTGTCATATTTTTGGGGCTCCAACCCCCCCTGGCGCCGCCACTGCTCTCCTCGTTCTCCAAGTTTTTTAGAGTGGGTAACATTCTTGTCGCTGCATGCTGTACTCCTTCAATTTGTCTGATATGCATTTTTTGTCGATGGGACCATACCACAGAGGCGAGTGTGTGTGTATGTGTGTGTGTGTGCATGTGTATGTATGCGTATGTGTGTGTGTGTGTGTGTGTGTGTGTGTGTTTGCATGTGTCTTTTGTGTGTGTGTGTGTGTTGCTATGCGCACAGCCATCTCAAAGAATCAGATATAAACACACACACACACACACACACACACACACACACACACACACACACACACACATTTCATTTCATTTATTGAAACATTTATATTGCGCAATCTCTACACAATGTCTCAGATGCGCATCACACACACACACACAAGCAAGAAGCAGACATACTGACAGATAGACATATTTCGGTGCGTGGTGCATGTAGATTACACGGGTTGCACCTGGCTTGTGTTGTGTTTCATTGTGTGTTTAATTGTCTGATATCGCTATCACAATATCGCCGCCGATAAAATCATTTACACCAGTTTTACACTAGTTCAGTTGCATGCAACCTGTGCAATGGTGGCTGGCTGGGTTTCCTGCAGAAATAAAAAACATATTACCTTATTTACCTTATATTGCCATAATTAACTTATATTACCTTATTTCCAACGGTTCGCCTAATTTTAGTGCCTGTAAATGTGCTGTTGCTGCTAATTATTATTATTATTATTATTTATTAATTACGGGCAAATCGAGTAGCATGGGATGAGTACAAGCACTATTACCACCCTGCCGTGGTCCCAAGTGTACCGGAATCGCCCAAAAGATGAGTGAAGAATAGTTCGAAAAGTACAGGTTTTAGTCAGGAAGATGAACGCCAATGAAGACAGGACAAAAAAGAAATATACGATGAATCAAATGAAATTGTCAAATCAAAACACTAAATAAATATGAATGCATATTTATTTACATATAAATTATATGTACGCATATTTTGTGGACTCCGTGGTGCAGTTGTTAGCACACTAGCACATAAGCTTAAGCTTATAGCACATAAGCTTCGGCTTCTTCCCGTGTAGCAGCTGCCACTTAGACATTTAACCTTTAACCTTTAACATACACTCGTGCCACAGACTGATATAGCAGATGAGATGATATAGCTACGCAAAATTTAACTAGAACCGAATATTGCTTATGAGCAAAACCAAAAAATTGGATAAATATATGA
This sequence comes from Sacculina carcini, assembly GCA_916048095.2. NCBI lineage: Eukaryota > Metazoa > Arthropoda > Thecostraca > Sacculinidae > Sacculina > Sacculina carcini. The sequence goes on from OU696578.1 coordinate 2,529,604, forward strand.
AAAAAATAAAAAACCAATATTGATGTTTTTATTTTATTTCGGGTAGAGGGATAGGACAAAGGACATCTGCAATAATTCAAGGTGCCAACCCTATTTGATTATCGCTCCCCCACGGACATGGCAGTACAGGGAGGAAATAAGCAGAGGGACCGCTTTTAGTCGCCTCTTACACGACACGCAGCGGGTACGGCGGCAGTATTCTTATCCCCTGACAACAGGGTCAATATTGATGGTAATGACTTTGGTGTTTTTGTTGATTTTGCTGTTGTCTGTGCCGAACAATCTCACCTTGCATTTGAGAGCGTTGCGGCGAAAGAACGCCTTGCAGCTTTCGCACGTGATTGCGTTGAAGTTGTGTCCGAGGGCCTTGTCGCCGCACACGCCGCACTCCTTGGTGGGACGCGCACCGCCCTGACCCTGCCAACCCAGATCATGAGTGGATGTGATCTGGTCGAGAGCGCTGGAGGCATCAGCATCCAGCATCGGCTTGTCGGAGCATGAGTAGAGCTCATCTCCGTTCAGGTTGATGTTGCTGTAAACACACACACACACACACACACACACACACACACACACACACACACACACACACACACACACACACACACACACACACACACACACACACACACACACACACACACACACATTAACACAACACAAATTAAAAATAAAAAACGCTGGATTGAGAGGTAAATTAAAAAACGCTGGATTGAGAGGGCCCGTTCATAAATTATACGAAAGTTATCTTTCCGGACGGAAGCAATTTGTTGTCTGTAACAATTCGCCTTCACAATATAAATACATTCACCATGGAGTACCACAGGGATCTATATTGGGACCAATATTATTTTTGCTATACATAAATGATATAACATATGTTGCAAAAGAAGCACACTCAACAATGTACGCTGACGACACGAGCATCCTTGTTTCCGCAGATGATTTACAATGCCTTCACTCTAGACTGACACAAACACTGGTTCTCGTGAACTGTTAGATGAATGCAAATATACTGAAAATAAATACATCTAAAACCAATATAATGCTATTTCAGAACAGATCACTCACACATCACCTGGACACAGTGATGTTAAATGGAGAAGTGGTGCATCGAGTACAAACAGTGAAATTCTTGGGGGTGTTAATAGATGAATATATCAACTGGAATAATCACATCGACAACCTATGCAATTTATCCATCATTGCCGGCATTATGTATAGGGTTCGTAATAAGCTTAGTACAGAAGCAATGCGGACGATATACTACACTCTATGTTATTCAAAACTTATATATTGTATATCTGTCTGGGGGTGCACTTGGCCTTCGTTTTTGGACAAATTATTCGTTCAACAAAAACGTTTTCTAAAAATAATGTCTTTCAAAAAGAAATATGACTCAGCAGATGATATCTTTAGAAAAGCGAAACTCTTGAAGTTAAGACACATTCACAGATATTTTCTTTTGTTGGATACATTCAGATCGATAAAACATGAAAATGGAATCTTTCATGTTCTGCATCACTCCCAACTGACTAGAAGGAATAACATAAATTTATATGTACCGAACTACCGGACTCAATTATTCCGTAATTCTATCTTATATTTAGGACCCGAAACATGGAATGCTCTTCCCGATTCATTGAAAACACAGGTCTCCTCAATGACAGTTAGCTCCTTCAAGTACAAAATAAAAAAGTACTTGCTCGATTTGGATCACTGACGTATGATGTTGTACCTCTGCATGATAGCGTGCTGACATGCCGAAAATGTGATTTTTAACATATTCTCGACTCGTGTGCAGTGTTGAATTTTTGTCATCGTCATTATTGTCATTGTCAATTCTTTGTCACACTCAATATGTGTGAGAGAGTACTATGAATTGTGTATCTGGTAATATTGTTGTGCCATTAAATCTATATAATATAGCGTGTCATACATCACACATTGTTATATATATATATATACTTATTTAACAACTCATATATATATAACAATGTTTAATCACTTTATCATATAATCATTATTTAATCACTTGTCAATGTTTCATGTTGGAACAAAATTATCATTATTACATAAGTCTGCAAAAGAGACAATGTCTCAGCAGACTCTATATCCACTTTCTTTATTTATTGTTGTTATGCTATTTGTTATTTGCTTGTGGAAAAAATACAATTTGAACTTGAACTTGAACTTGAACACATACACACACACACACACACACAATGACACACACACACACACACACATTGGCGCATACACACGCTGGTAGCATAGCTTATGTCTCCAAGACGCAGAATCAAGATGGATGTGCAAAAATATAGCCTCCCAAAAAGGACGATACATGATTGGAACAAATTGCCAAATTGAATCGTCAACCAGATCACAACACAGATGTTTGAAAGGAAGTATGATTTCTGGAGGGCAGGAGCCAATAGTGTTTGCTTCATTTCTACAGAAATAAGTCGGTGAGAATACTGTATGATAATACGGACAGAACCGTTGCAACGTCTTGTTGCCCTCCCCCCAAATGCAATAATTGGGGGCCCCATTACAAATAAAGCACTTTTATTATAGATGTCTGCTTTTGGGAAAATGCAGTTACGAGAAGCTCTTTGGTCTCCTTGGGACTTACGGCACTTTTATGCGCTAATTTATGATAAATTTCAATTCCTGAAAAACGAAGCTCCTCAACATTGGGGCTCCTCCGGACGGGGATGCGGAGGGGGCAGCAGCTACTGCTCTGAGTGCGTATAAGATAGACTTACGCTGACACAGCCTAGATGTAGAATAAACGGAGAGTCAAGAGTAACGGACAATATCGTTTTTTCCTCTCAAAAGGACGGTTAGGAGAACTCTCGCATTGTGAGTCGGTTGGATATTTGTTGAGCTGTGAAAACCTCGGCCTTTGCAAATAGTTAACGAATAGTGACACTAAAGAAGATAGCAAACTCTAAAAAGACCGCAGTATCCAAGCAAGCCGTGGTACATTTGCTCTTAACACAGTTTCTTCCAAGTGAGCTCAAGGAGAAAGTGTCGAACAAGCATTTTCTATAACAGTGGTCCGTAACCTGTGGAGAATTCGAATCAAACAGAAGGACAAATGTGTGTTTTTATCAATTCGAATTCGTCTATTTTCGTTTCTATGTATTAGTAAGAAATGTCACCTCTGACCTGTGTATTAGTAATAATTATATGAATATTGATAACCCTTTTCTTTACAGTCCATTCATCCATTCTTTAAAGTCCATTCATTCATTAAATTCTACACTTGGCCTTCCGAAGTTGAATATCAAAGATGAACAGATACTCTTAGATTCTTGTAGCTTCCATTCCATTCACTCACGCTCAATTGGTTTGCTTTCCAAACGGAATATCAGATAAAAGAGAGGATATGATAACAAACTCACACACACACACACATACACACACACACACACACAAGCACACACACTCACACACAAGCACACACACACACATACACAGACATACACAAGCACACACACATACAAGCACACACACACATAACTACACGCTTAGTGTTTGAAAAAGGGTTTGGTTTAAAAAAGTGGCACCACTGCGAACGCACCCTCATACTGAACCAATCACAAACCGAAGGCCTGCCAGTACTGTTTACACAAAGCAACTGTTGTGTGTATACACACACACACACACACACACACACACACACACACACAAACATACATACACACACATACATATTTGTATGATTGTCTACAGTTTGTGCGCAACACACACACACACAAACACACACACAATCACAAATCACGCAATTTGTCAATGCAAAAAACAACGCAAAAAGTGCAATGCAAAAAAAACCGGCCCTTGCGTGTGAATTGCGCAGACGAATATAGAACGTATAATGCTCAATATATGAGAAGCTACTGAATTGTGTTACAGCTATAATGTACAATGGATGCGTGTCTGTGCTTCTTGTCATAACTTGTATTTTCCTATTATTATTTTATATTTTATTATTATTATTAATTACTGGCAAATCCAGTAGCATGGGAGAGTGCAAGTGCACTATTACCAACTTGCGGTGGCCCCATGTGTACCGAAAGCGCCCAAAAGATGTAGAAAGAACAAGAGTGTGAAAAATATAGAGTTCTGGTCAGGAAAATGAAAGCTAATGAGGACAGAATCATAAAATAAATAAACGGTGAATCAAATGAGATTATCACAATCAAAACGCTAAATATAAGGCTGAATAATTCTTTAAATCAATCGACGAGTTTTCCAAGTAAGCATGTATCGTGTGTGCTGTTGTATTGTTCGCAACAACGTTTGAATTGGCACGCCTAAAAGCCAATAAGCTTTTCATATTGTTTTAGACCAGTATTTCGCAGCCTCGCGCCCATAGCTCTTAGGAGAACATCTCTAAGTGACGTTGTAAATTTCAATACCAAATATTCATGACTGTAAATTTAGTATTATCATTAATATTATTATTATTATTATTAATTACAAGTAGATCCAGTGATATGGGAACGGTACAAAAACGTATTACCGACATGCCGTGGCCCCATGTACCAGATGCGCCCAAAAGATATGACAAAGCAAATACTGGCTGCATCAATATTCTCCCTTTATTGGCAAGGGGAAATTAGGGAGAAAACTGAGATATATCACAAGATCATTGAGAAATCATGAAGACCAAAATGAAGTGGAAGGTGTGGCGACCACTGTATTAAATCTGTGACAAAACTCAAGCCCCTCTCGGGAGGCTGTGAATTGACAGACATATATTTTGTTTGTTGATAACAATTAAAATCAATATAAATTTCGTTTGATCCGGATAAAATCTTGGAAATTTACTGTGTGCGTTTCAAAGGAAATTGTTGGTATCAACTCTTGGTGGACCATTGAAGGTGATAATTCCCTATACCATAAAATAGAATAGAACACATTCACAAATACTTCAAAACACCAAAAGTTCGTCTGATTTCCGATAATACTGTATTTAGTGTTTAAAGGAGTGAGCTGGACGCATCTCGCACGGATACTGAACGAAAAGAGAAACTATGAATGTTGAAAGCAAACTACACACAATTCGCACAAACAAATAATGAAACTTTCCAAATGCCAATTGGAATCGCCATAAACCGATTTAAATGCCATAAAATGACATCATCTCCTTACTTCCGAGTTTCTATTGTGCATATTGGCCTTTGTGAATACAATACATTTATATACTGTTCATAAAACAATCTTTTTTCGATTTTTATATCCCCTGCACGGTTTTCCACGATTTTTTAACCCAGAAGTGCGGGAAATCACACCAATCTTGTCTAAAATAACTATATACACTGTGCATTGTGCATATACAAGCACAAACACACATACACACACACACACACACATTACATTAAGTAGATATATATGTAGAGTCCACACCTAGAGGGTCACTAGGGCCCCTATATACACACACACACACAGATACATACACACAAAAACACACAAACAGACAGTAAAACACAATTACAGGACTAAGAAAACATTGAATTTGATGGTTGTCGCCGATATAAACAGTGCTATCTAAAGTATATTAACACTCATCCAAGAACAACTTCACAGAAAGTTTTTTGAAAAGGGGTAAACATTTGATAGATCAAAATGAGGGAGAACTTATTGTAAATGTGGGGCTCTAAGATAGACAATTCCCTAATATAAAGAAGTGCCCATTTCAGGATGAAATATTTGCTCGTTATAAGGCTGGCTGTGTTTGCGGCAACATGGCTTCACTTAGCCAAAATTGAAAACTCACTAGTATATTTCAATCGCAGAATTTGATAGATAGCTTAATTGGTTATGTGAATCCGGCGATTCTAGGCCAGAAGATAGCACCAAGAATATTTAAAATTTATATATAATTTATATATATAGCTTAAACATTTAATTGTTTTAAGTACGATATAAATTATATATTATATAAATTTAATTAATTATTATTTTTGAATAAATTATAAATACAAATTATTGCCAGCTGATTTCAAATGTTCCCGGAGATATAGGCGTTAGAAGGACTTCAAAAATTATCTAATTACATACACAGCAAAAAAATATATTAAAAAGTTCAATTTACCATATTTTACTTAAATATAATGTATGCGTATTTTGTAGATCTTGTTAAAATGCACTCCCATTCAGTCAACGTTGATTGATATACAGATGGTGATGTATAGCTTATTAATTACTGTCTTCAATCATTTGTATTTACGATTGAAAAATAAAATAAACACCAACAAAAATATATACCTGTACTGACACTGACACAAATCACAAGATATTTGTGCAAACAATAAAATTAATTTATCCAAAATACGAAGCTACAAATGAAGATTGCAAAATTAATTCTCAATTATCGAAGAACTTACATGATAGTAAAATATAAGATTTCTTTCGTCGCTATATTTCTATCATATTCCGCTAATAATTTCGAGACTTCAATAGTTTGACTTATAACATACAATATTAATTAAATTATTTAATTAATCCATCAACCAAAAAGTCTTGATCCCAATCAAAAGTTGACACACACACACATACATACACAGTAAATTATACAAAATATGCAGTATCGTTATATCTCCAATAAAAAATTTACTTTCATGCATTTTTTGCTCAGCTTCGATCCTACCTGTAAAACGAGTCGTTTTTGGCTTGTACAGACGCAACCGTTTCAACCGATGTCGTTGTGTACAATTTGTCAAGACTATTCGTTAGCCAGTCCATGACAACATACACACACACACACACACTCACCCACCCACTCACTCACATACACACACACAGCGATATATATGCTTCAAAAATAACAGTCAGCTTGCTAGCACGAAGGGAGCGCAGATAAAGGAATACACAAAAGGACCCCGCACACACTTCACACCACATCACACGACAAGGCAAACTGAGTCCTCCAGTTGGTCGCGACAGGCGGCAGGACTGGACTATGACGTCATAATGTGACGTCACTCGACTTGACGCAACGCCATCTGGTTTTGCTGAAGTTTTTAGGAAATCTTTCTTTTTTGGTGTTGCGGTAGGAAATCAGAATACTGCTGCATTTTCGGATGTATGTGTGGTAGCAAGGTGGCTAACAGCGGTACTGCTCTTGTATCCTGTCATCGTTTATTCGAAAATCAATGAGACCTGATTGATGAAACATTAATTAATGTATTTCGCTCCAACATTTACAAGACGACATCAATTCGAAAATACAGCATAAGCCGCAGTGGCTTGTTTGCTTGCCATTTGAGCAAACAATACATTATGTACATCACAAATAATTCAACACTACAAGTAAAGAATAAAATACCAATTTAAACAAAACAAATAATAAAGTCAAAGATAGAACAAAAAAATACCGAACATTTGTACACACAATTAAATAACAAGTGAAGTTCACGTAAAAACACAGAAAGAAAGAGAAAAAAGCTATGTCTCATCAATCAGCAGCTTCTTCATTTGTGACTTGAAGTTGGCTATCGAAACATCAGTGGCAGGATTGCCGTAATGAAACACACATTTGTCATTCTGTCCTACCTATAATTTCCTACTTTGACAACCCCTTCAGCTTTAATTCCCCCATCAGTAAAGAATTCCACACACATTGCCAGCTACTGATCTAACAGAAGAAACATTGTAAGCTGACAAAAACACCAACCAACCATTCTAACCACTATTACGAGTCTAAGAAGGTTGAAAAATGAACACAACTTGCAACGGTCACTCCAAAAATATTCTAAAACCTCCTGAACAAGCAAGATTGTCTTCTTAACTTTCTAGTTTTAGTTTTCTAAGTTTTCTAAGCAAATAAGTCCCATTACTTCCATACGTCGTTCTAGAGAAAAACACCGTTGAAAACGTATTTAGCAAAGTTACTTAAGAATGTACGTTATAACCGGCATACAGAGTCCGAATATATCTTTCTGTCCAAATGTGTATAATCAAGACCATTAATTCACAGAGAAGAAAGGGACAACATCCAACCTGAACTTTATAAACACAAACAACAAACACAAAAACAGCCACAGTAATTGTACTCTTTGTTCCGATCTTCATTCACATTCAATCAAACTTTTGCTCAAACTTTTCCACAGAATATATCAGACAGTTCAAGTTCTCCCAACTAAAAGTCAACTAACAGATTCAATAGTACATAGCTCAATGGTCGGCAGAATGCGACGTTTTTGACACCATCCTCTGTGGCTCACGGATGGAATTATAAATATTGGAAATTCAAACAGATAATTACCAGAAACGATGTGGCACAACATTGAGGAGGAAGAGGCGACCCATTTCAGGAGCTGCTGACGAAACTGAATTACACTGGTCAACGCGATTATTCTGGCAAAAAGCTTAAAACAAATTCTCACTAAATTTGGCTTGCTGATTACGAAAATCAACTCAAATTTTTTCTATCACATAAGGATTTTGAGCTATATTAGTATCTATTTTGTATAAAAATTACTCATCAGCCTATATTTCAAAGGTGTCATGATCAAAGTAAATGATTTTGGTATTATATTATGCGTATCCGTAGGGTTCATCATTTCAGCTATATCGGCATGCTGGAGCTGTTAATTCCCTATTACAGTCGTGTTGAATCACACGATATCTTGCGGCTAAGTGACCGGCAGCCCGATATTAACCCGGTTATACTATCCAAAATCATACGAATAACCCTAATCAACAGACCGGAAGCAACTGAACTGATAAAACAGCACAAGGTGGAAAAAATTTAAATTCCCCACCAAACTGAGTAGCAAAGGTGTCGTGTGTGTGTGTGTGTGTGTGTGTGTGTGTGTGTGTGTGTGTGTCTGTGTGTGTGTCTGTGTGTGTGTGTGTCCGTGTGCTGGTATGTGTGTGTGTGTGTGTGTGTGTGCTCGTGAGAGAGAGAGCCAGTAGGCGTGTGTGTGTTTCTGTGTGTGTGTATGTGAGTGTGTGAGTGTGTGTGTGTGTGTGTGTGTGTGTGTGTGTGTGTGTGTGTGTGTGTGTGTGTAAGTGTGTGTGTGTGTGTGACACAGTAGCAAGTATTAGTGGCCACCTACCCTTACACTCTCTCACCTAACTGACACACCGTCTCTGTGTAGATGAACAGACGTTTGTATGCGCGTCTGTGCTGGAGAGGAGAAAGTTTGGAGGTCAGGAGGTTTTAGTGCTGCTAATTGTCATTGTCAGCCGTACACTGGCGATACAGTTGTGCGGTCCAGCCTTATCTTTGGCACAAGTCTTTTTGCCAGTCTGTCCTTCTGTCAATCTATCTGGACGTCTGGTTCTATGTGCAACCGAAACTTCTGTGAATCTCAATTTAGTGTCGAACAACGCTCAAAGCGTTATTAAACACTTTGAAAACGTAGTCTTAAAAACGTATCAAAGTCTTTGAAAACTTAGAATTCCACCAGACATATTTGATCTACTCTCAAATTTGAGGCTATTCATTAATCATTAATATTGTCTGTTGTCGAAATATTTTGCTTGTACGATGGAGGTGGGAACAAAATAATAGACCAAAGATTAGTTGAGAAGTGGCCAATGGCGATTCCAGACGATTATTGCAAATCATATTTGCACATTATTTGTGTGTGTTAATATATCATTGAAAAATGTCCCAAGTCATGACCTTCACATGATACTTAATCTTAATGCACTTGATATTAAGGCCGCATGATACACAGACACAAAAGCAAACATAACAACTATACAATAGAAATCCTGAGAGAAGGCATTCACACATTTATAAAAGATAAAATGCTTTAAATTAATTGAAGGCCGTTGACTACCAGTTTAGTCCTACAGGAAGTCCACCGCTTTAGTCGCCAATGCCTCCGTGTCTAGTTGTACTGCACTAGACGTGTACTAGTAATGCGAGCAGAGCTGACCAGATGTTGAAAAATCAATCTCTTCTACGTTATTTGTTTGTTCATCAATTTTCAACACAGCCATTGACTCGCCAATAATTGCAATATGACAATAATTATTCATCAAAAACCACAGCGTGCTATGGACGCGAACTAGGTTAGTTAGGAAAAAAATGAGAGGCAATACCTGATAATGGCTGGACCAAGCATACCTGACACTGGCTGGACCAAACATACCTGAGACACAATGTTCTTAACTCCCTAGCAACCTTTGCTGCCAATTCATATGCACATGCTACATGCTGTGCCGCCGTACAGTGTGAAATCCATGTGTCCGTCTGTTACCACCTGTACGTTTCTCATCAGCCAAAAACGTTGGCTTATGTGCATGTGTATGTGTGTGTGTGTGTGTGTACTCACCTATTTGTACTCACCTATTTGTTTACCACAGGAGATGAGCTATGCTCGTACTGTCCTGTCTCCAACCCGCCCTCTAACCTATCTTCCTTGAAATTCCCAGTATTTCACACTATCCAGTCTTTCTTCAAATGCTCCTACGCTATTAGCTCCTACAATATTCTCCCCTAACTGATTCCAGACATCATCACACGTAGGTGTATGTGTGTGTGTGTGTGTGTGTGTGTGTGTAGGTGTGTGGGTGTGTGTGTGGGTGCGTTCGAGTTATGTGTACGCGCTTAATGACTTAATCGCTGCATGTATTAAGACTGCTTAAACTGAGGAGCAGTGGCGGCGCCAGTCTTTTTCCGGTGGGGGAGTGAAGGGGGCTGAGGAAAAGACTCGACGGTTTGATAAAACATGAGAAACTACACCCAAAGTGTTCATGGTCAGGATTTTTCGGGCGTTTTAGCCTTCTAAGCTCTTCACGGCTCCGCCACTAATAGTAAGCTACTGACCAGTTGTTTGCGACTCTCAATCATTTTATGCCTAGTCAATTACAACACATATCACATATAATTGCGCACACACATATACACACACATATTTGACGTGTATTATTGCGTTTCTGCTATGCCAATGTTGATGACAATATACTCAATGAACTGAGCTCAGCCCGAATATCGGGGGGGGGGGTATAATTGCATAATCACACCCCCAGCCAATTTGTCGGGGGTGTATATACCCCCTACCTCCCAGGATCTACCCCCATGGATCAGTCCAAGTGCATCCACCGCCAGCTTTGGTACGCTTGTCCAACAACGCGACCATTTCGGGTTGAATTCAAAAGTAAAAGAAAAAAATTATTTGGGAAAACGAAAACAAATATTGCTCGGATCGGACGGTGTGTTTGTGTCTTCTTGGTAGGACAACACATTTTCATATATAGTATTCAAATGCAAATAAGGACTGATGTTTTGTTTCGGTTAACAGCTGCAGTTCGCCGTAATTCACCAATAAAGAGTAGATTCTACATAATGTCACCAGTTATAATTTCATCCATGTTCACGCAGGATCTCTAGAGTTCAAGAGCGCACGGGCTACATTCTCCGAGTAGCTCAGTCAGACTCGCATATCTACCAATAACCAATGTGGATGTGAGATCGTGTGTGTGTGTGTGTGTGCCCCTGGCTGGACGTGTTTTGAAGTCGTCTCTCACATTTAGATGACATCGATTGCTAACATAGCGACAACGGCGACGGTTGAGGCGGCGAGCTTCAGTGTCATCCCTCGTGCCACCACACGACCGCATTGGCGGCGCCGCCAGACCATTAGACCAGCTGTCCTGGACAAGCTTCGACTGCAGTCACTCACGTATGCGACCTGCATCTTCGACCGGCTCCGTCATAAAACATCGACCTGCATTTACTCGACGCTCCGCTCGTGTCTGCTCCACGCACACCGTTTGCTCTCTCGCTCATCTGCACCTCAACAACACACACACACACATACACACACACACACACACACACACACACACACACACACACACACACACACACACACACACACACACACACATACAGAGAGAGAGAGAGTGAGAAACGCAGTCATGGACCAGCAGCGATTGTTAACGGCTGACATATCTGCGTTTTTTTCACACACGCGGCCACCTTCGAGATGTTCAGCTCAGTGGAGTGAGTCCGGGGCCCTCGGGCCTTGAACACACCACCGTCAGAGCGCGTACGCACGTGTGTGCAGCATAGCGACAGCACGCCCATGTCACACTGGCGAAGGACTGGACACTCCGAAATGGAATGGCAGCGTGAGCGAAAGTGGACAGTGGACATCACAGCGGATGCGTAGCGAGATGAGCTCGTTCATTAGCCGGCAGTGGAGTGGCGACTAAAAAGGACAGTGGACGGAAAGCGTTCCGTTGTCCGTCCTCCATCTGTTTCTACCTGTGTATGGATGTGTATCAGAGCATGTATATGTATATGTGTGTGTATGCGTGTGTGTGTGTGTGTGAGCATACTCTATCTCTCTCTCTCTCTAATGTGTTCTGGACACACACACACACACACACACACACACACACACACGCACATAGTCAGACACACACAGACAAGCACACACGTAGTCAAGTATATATAGATGAGACGATGCGTGGGAGGGTACTTGCTCATGAATCAACGCACACACACACACACACACACACACACACACACACACACACACACACACACACACACACACACACACACACACACACACACACACATACACATGAACACGCACAAACACACAGACATACACGGAGATACTTAAGCAGAAAAACGCTGACTGATTAGCGGATAGGCCAGGAAGGCATTTGACAGTCTATGCATGTATCTGTGTCTGTGTGTGTGTGTGTGTGTATGTGCGTTTGTGCACGTTTCGGCGGGAGAAAGTGCTAGCAGGACAGAAATGAGTTGCCGATCGTAAAATGCGAGCATGCCGTTACGAAACACGGTCGAAACGTACACACACACACACACACACATACACACACACACACACACACACACACACACACACACACACACACACACACACACACACACACACTCAAAGTCGCATACATTTTTCAACTATTTATGTGTATGTGTATATTAACCACAGGCAAAATATATTTCCTCTGGTCTACATTTTGGCAGATGATCAGTCGGCATATTAGCGATGCAACATTGCAATGCCCTCGTATTGCAAAGGCGTATATTTGTGTGTCGAGGCTCGGGGGATGACAGCCATCATGCACTATTGCTCAAGGATGGACCAGTTGGTATATTTCATGGACCCTCAACCATTTTCGGCCTAGTCAATTACAACACACAAACCTCAATGAAAAGTGTATTGCGTAAAGTGTAATTTTTCACTTAATAATAATAATTTCCATTTTTAGTGAATTGTTATTTTTTGCAATGCTGATTTTGATGACAATATGCCCAATGAACTGAACTTAGCAGAATTATCGGGCGGGTATAAATGAATATACATACCACCCAGCCAATTTGACGGGGGTATATATATACCTCCATTATCTCTTATACCTGTATATACCTCCATACCATGTGCGTAGATCCTGGGGGTATGTGGTATATATACCCCCCGTCAAATTGGCTGGGGGTATGAATATGCAATTATACTCGCCGATAATTCTGCTGAGTTCAGTTCATGGTAAAAATAGACGAGAAATGTGTTTATGCAATTATATGAATTATGCTTTTCAATTATATGAATTATGCTTTTCATTTTTACCATGTGTTGTAATTGACTAGGCATAGAATGGTTGAGGGTCCCATGCAATTGACCAACTGAGTCAACTTTGAACACTAATGTATGATGGCTCTCATCCCCCAGCCTCGACACAAATCTACACCCTTGCCCCATACTCCCCGAGTAACTACGCTCATGTTTGTATTGCAATAACATCTATCTGGGCACCTAATAGATGAGCAGGATATATAAGGCCTCAAAAATGGTTCTTAGCCTTTTTTGGCAGCGGCCCAAAATTTACCACAAAGCAAACATCGCGACTAAAGCCTACATAATATAATACGAATTGTTTTATGCAATAATCATGTTCCAACCAGAATTTATTAAAAATGATCTGTTTCGATCAAATCAGTATCATTAGGCGGTGCAATTATTATCCTATATAATCTCATGTTTTAGTGCAAAATAATGATTATTCTACAGAACCTTAGCGACCCAATAAAAAAAGTAGCGACGTTTGAATGGCTTTGGAGACCCAGCTAAGTATCGAGGCGCAGGGGTTGAGAACCACTGATCTAAGATGATCTATGAGTGAAACCTACCGTCCCAGCTATCACTCACAAACCAGCACCTGCTGAATGCCTCGATGTGAATTCGCAAGATTCCCCGACCGGCTTCGATGTGTTGATATTATGTGTCAGCGCCCTAGTCCTGCGGTCTGAGTGTGGCAATTTTTCAAAAGTTCAACCAAGGACATCGATGTGATGCGCTTCTAATGGAATGTCTGAATGCATGATCGACTAGTATTGTTTCTAAGGATGGACGCTAAAAGCACTGGCGTATGCAGAGTGGGGGCTCTGGGGCTGAAGTCCCCCACAATGTTTCCATCAACTCCTCATAACCAAGAAGTTCACTTAAAGAGGTCAAGAAAAATATTTTTCTTCAGAATTTGCGCATATAAGAATTATCGCAAAGACGTTGCATAATGATGCATGTACATGCACTGATAGCCCCCTAAAATTATGTTATCCCCTCCCAAATTTGCACTCTGGATCCGCCACTGGCTAAAAGTACTATGAACGAGTGGAAAAATGAATTCATAAATCATTTCGTGTTTCCTCCGTTATTTTCATAACAGCTGATCTGCGACTGGAAGAGAACCAGACCAAGGTAGAAACGCAACGGGCAGTAGGCTCAACGACATTGTGAAACCATCTGAGAACCGGAATTTCGAGACTCTCCCTTCGCATGTACGCTTCTTCAGTGGTCATTGGACACACACACACACACACACACACACACACACACACACACACACACACACAAACAAGCAAACAGCGCACATATACATAGAGTATCGTAGAGTAGACACAGGCGTGGACATATCAGGATACCGACCGACAACGTAGAAGAAGTATTTCCAGCGTGCCGCGATAACTGAGGCACGCCTTCTCTGATGACCTCGATTCTAGCGCAGCGAACGTGCCTGAACTCCACTGTCGTGGTGTTAGCCGTATGTGTGTGTGTGTGTGTGTGCGTGTGTGTGTGTGTGTGAGGATGTGAACAGCTGATAGTTGAACTATAAAATAATCCCACCAAGGCAACATTTTTCTCAGCCGTGACATCGTGTCTGACTGAGCGTGTGTGTGTGAGTTTCATGTTTGCCATTTAACACGCTGATGGCACATAAACAATGCTGTCCCATGAAAACACACACACACACACACACACACACACACTAATTTACACGTCGCGCTTCACGTATATCACAGGAATAGGAATTGTAGGGAAAGTCTTGAAGACAACTGAACAACAATCAAACCATTGGAAAGTATCCGAGACAGAAGGTATGATTGGTTAAAATACGATTGAGCATTTACACTGTTTTGTGTGCCAGTACAGTCGAACCGCTTAATGTCATACCCTCGGGGCCTGCAGAAAGTATGACATTAACCGAATTATGACATTAACCGAACTCAACCTTTTTGACCATTTTTAGGCTTCAAACTTGAGTTCATCAGTATTTTAACAAGCATCAGAAATGTTAGAATAATGCACAGCACAAAATTAATTGCTTATGAAGAAATCTTGAATACCACTTTGCGCTTGCTCAGCAAATTTTTCTATATTTTTCCCTCAATGCTGCTGAACATCCAGTGTCCAAACTCCGCAATATTGTTATCCAAGTAGGTGTGAATGACATTCATTGCCGCATGCGCTTCCTTCGCGGTGGGAATGGTACGTCAGTTCCACTGGCACAATCAGCCGTCCCGTCATCGTCTCCTTTGCCTCTCAGTGCGCTGACGATCTCAGAATCACTCAGCTTGCTGTAGCACTCCACTTCTGCATCAAATGCACCAACTCTTCAAACTCCGCCGTTTGCGCGAAATCCGGCTCATCGTCATCATCTTGGTCACCGCAACTAGAAAAGTACGATAGGGGAGTTCTATCCAGTCTTTTTGAGCACCGGGGATTTTGGTGCTTGCCAACGACATAAGAATGTGTTTCGCTTACATTGCTGTTTGCTACCATAAGCACCGTCAACCGGTCCTTGGACATCTTTCCCTGTGTCGGCTTGCCGCCGCTTACTGCAAGAGTGCCTATAGAACAGTGCCGTCTCTTCTGCATTGAAAATGTCCCTAGGCGCACATCCGTCCAGGTCCTTGGGCAGCACGTTTGCTATCCATTCCTTCGCCTCGACCACATCAGCCGCCGCTTTCCCTCCTTGCGCCTTCACGAATCTGATGTTTTCCCGCTGCTTGGGCCGGCCGAGCCAGCCAATTGACGGTTTAAATGCCACATTCAATTCAACTGCCAATTTCTTGGCCTTTTCCATCATAAGAAGCCCATTCACGGGTGCATTCTTGGCGCGCACCTGGTGAAACTATATGAGCACCGCCTCATCCACCTCTGCAATATTGCTCGACCTCTTGTGCTTCCGACTCAGATTGCTGCTGGTCACCGCAATGTCTCGAATTCCTTTCTCTTTCTACCTGTTTTTTTTAGATTTATTCCTGATCGCAGCCGAGGTCCTTTGCAATAGTCGTTTGTTTCTTGCCAGTCTTCAGTTGGTCCAAGGCTTATAACTTATCCTGCAGCGTGAACTCTGTACGCTTTCCCATCACTGCTGTTCAATCATTGCGCGCAAAGAATGAATATGTTTTTGACTGAATGGGCAAACACACAAAAACATGGACTGGATGACCACAAGGGTATGACAATAACCGATATCTTTTGCATAGACAAATATCATACGGGACCTCAAAAAGTATGACATTAACCGATATGACATTAAGCGGTTTCGACCGTAATTGTTTTGGTGCGCAAGTGCGTAGATTTGTGTGCAGGCTTGGAGGATGACAGACATCACGTATCAGTGTTCAAAGTTAACCCAGTTGATCCCTGAACCAGTTTAGACCTATTCAATTACACCACACATACCTCAATGAAAAGTATATTGTCTATGTCACTTATATACGCACACACACACACACACACACACACACACACACACACACACACACACACACACACACACACACACACACACACACACACACACACACACACACACACACACACACACACACACACACACACACACACACACACACACACACACACACACACACACACACACACACACACACACACACACACACACACACACACACACACACACACACACACACACACACACACACACACACACACACACACACACACACACACACACACACACACACACACACACACACACACACACACACACACACACACACACACACACACACACACACACACACACACACACACACACACACACACACACACACACAAGCACACACCAATTAGTCGTATATTGTTACTTTTTTGCCATACTGATTTTGATGTTAGTACATCAAAATCATCATCATCATTTGTATACCCAATGAATGGAGCTGAACAGATTTCTCGGGGTTATAATTGCACATTAATCCCCCAGCCAACTTGGGATATGGGGGTATATATCCCTCTAGGATCTACGTCCATGCTCAGTTTGTTGGACTCCGTGGTGTAGTGGTGGTGTAGGCGTCATGCATTCGCTTTAATTGTGAATGTATATGGTTTGCTGATTCTGCCGCAACTTTTTGTTTCACATGTGCACGTTATGAAATGTGATTGTTTAAAATTGATGACAAATGTTGTAGCATATATTTTCCGAGTAATGTCTGCGATAAACATGTGTAATGTATTGCATCATGTGTTAGGAGAACACACAGTATTACGAACATAGTCTTGTCTTGTGATAGTGCTAATATTTTGTGCATAATGGTCCATTTGTATCATTGGTGGTTAGCGCTTATTCGTTTTATGTGCATCAACCTATATCTACTGTACTGTACATGTACTGTAATGTATTGTGTGTATATATATGTATATATACATATATACATGTATATATATATATATATATATATATATATATATATACATGTATATATGTATATATATATGTATATATGTATATATATGTGTGTGCGTGTGTAAGTGTATATATTAGTATGTATCCTTCTGTTCGTTGTACGTGTTGCGCTCCAGGATACCCCTTTGAGTTTAGCCACGCGCAGCACGCTCTGCACCTACACACGCTCTGCACATATACACGCTCTACACACACACACACACACACGCTCTGCCACCACAACGAGTGCAAGTTCGTGCTATTGCCGGGGGCAACTTTCGGTGAGCTCAGCGATATTTGATATCGGTCTGAACGAGTGCAGAACATTATTCGATATCGCTCGTGCAGACTATTCATTCTGCAGCGACAGTCTTCACGCACAGCTTCTTTTCCCGCGCTGCACTAATCGCATGGTGTTGTGTCAACGCTGAATCTTGTTTGACAACCTAGACTGTGCTGAAAATACACAGTGAACTCGTGCCACATTTTCTGTGCTTGCGCGATAACAAGTCAGCTTCTGACTACTTGTTACTGGTTGCAATGGCTACCAACAGTGGCACACCCGCCTCATAAGGTAGAGGTCCATGGTTGGAAGCCAGGCGGAGAACTTCTTTGGTCGAATTCTATAACCCAACAGCCCATATCCATCCAGCAGTAAATGGTACCAGATATCAGTCATGTGTTGTGCCATACATTCTGGGGAGGTGGTCCTCTCTACCACGTCTTTCGTCCTTCTGGCGCCAAAGTGTGGAGAGGGTTGGTTCTGCGGTGGCAGCGAGCTGCACGGGACACACCTGTGCGTTCATAAGCTTCGACTTCTTCCCGTGTAGCACTTGAGTCCTTCAACCTATAAGCATGCTGGTGCGTATTTGACATGTAATGTTCCATTGAATGGTTCTGAGGTGGAATCAATGATTCAGTACTAGCATAATTCGCAACATGATAGCGGAGATGGGTTATTATGCTGAATACTTTTTTCTGACGAGTGAAATCATTGGGCACTGAAAACTAGTACGGCTAAGTTTTATCGACGATATTTTTCAGTGGCGTAGCGTAGTGGGGATTGCGGAGGTCGGTCCGCCCCGGACGGCTTGGGGAGCGGCACAAGAACTGCTGAAGACGTTGAATTATCAGTTATATCTGAGCAGCATTTCTGTAAATACTATATCATATTTGCTGTTTTTATCTCATATAACTGAATGAAGGCAAGATCAATTGAAAATGATATCTGATTAGGTGACTGCAAGCATGTACTATTAAAAGAGGTTCGTTTTTAGCTATATCGATGGATGGACTAGTTGCGGATACAGAGTGCAATTTTGGGAGGAACTGAATGAATTCTTTTGGGGGGTTGAATTTTGGGGGCGATCATTCATGTAAATGCATCATTTCGCAACGTCTTTGCGATGATGCTTATATCAACATATTTTACAGAAATATATTTTTCTTGAACTCTTTTAGTTAACCTTTTGGTTATGAAGAGTTGATGGAAACATTTTGGAGGGGTTTCAGCCCCCTGAGCGTCCCTCTGAATCCGCCAGTGATATGAACTTGCTATTTACCTTACAGTTGTGTTGAAGCGCTCAGTCTCTTGTGGCTAAGTGACCTACAAGCATACATGAACGGGGGGGGGGGGGGTGGCATAGCCTAGCTACACCACTGGTTTCCACCGTAGTCTGGTGGCTAGCACGCCGGATTCGTAATCCCGGCGTCCTGTGTTTGTTCCCGTCCTGTTGTGCTTGATGGCAAAGCATTTCAATGGTCAGTTCGCGTCCTGGCAACCAAAGGTGCACGCTTCTCGGAGGGTAACTCTTTCCAGTAGGTCCTGCAAATCGAGGTCTTGCAAAGCGTGGGCAGGCTCGGATCTGATAATTCTTCATGATGATCTGATACTTCTTCATGATGATCTGATACTTCTTCATGATGATCTGATACTTCTTCATGATGATCTGATACTTCTTCATGATGATCTGATACTTCTTCATGATGATCTGATACTTCTTCATGATGATCTGATACTTCTTCATGATGATCTGATACTTCTTCATAATGATCTGATACTTCTTCATGATGATCTGGTACTTCTTCATGATGATCTGATACTTCTTCATGATGATCTGATACTTCTTCATGATGATCTGATACTTCTTCATGATGATCTGATACTTCTTCATGATCATCTGATACTTCTTCATGATGATCTGATACTTCTTCAAAGTTGATGCACAGTCGACACTTCTCCGTGTGTGATAACTGCCACTTGCAACCTTCAACCAGTGGTGACACTAGGAGTTGCGGGGGGTGGGGTGCTTCAGCACCACACCCAAATGCCAACTATGCTCATTTGGGGTGTAGTTCCTCATCTTTCGCCAAGCAGCTCGGATTTTCTTCATTAACCTCCTTCAGCCCCACCACCGGGAAATCTTGGCGCCGCCATTGCCTTCAACGTATGAGTCGTTATCAATTGAGTCCATCGGCATTAGATGCTATAGACCAGGGGTCTCCTAAGAGTTGTATGAATGAATATTGAGTAAAAAGTTTAGTTATTACGTCGTTTGTATTTTCATATTTTCGTATACATATGAAGAATCCAGGGGTTGCGAGAACTAATGGCGGGTATAATGGGGTGAGAGAGCTAACTGCTGAAAGGGGTACGAACATTGAGAAAGGTTAAGAAGCATTGCTATAGATGAAGACGCAATTGTGCACATAATATTCTCCAAGTCTAGCTCAAAGTCAAACTGGATGCTCACAATCGCCGCACAGGAACTGGACTTCAAAATACTGACTACGACAAATACTAAATATTTATATATTATTCTCTCTCTATATAAATACTACATATAAACCAGAAGATAACATCAATGACATACTCCGGTGGCGGCGCGAGGATTTTTCCGGTGAGGGGCTGAGAGAGATTTTGAAAAAGATGCGGGGGCTTGGTGAAACGTGACGAACTACACTCAAACTGCTCAAACTACTCAAACTGCTGCATGGTCAGGATTATTTTTGGGGCTTAGCGGGAGGACATTGCGACAATTTTCTTCGGAGCCTCAGCCCCTTCAAGCCCCACCTTGGCGCCGCCACTGACATACGCTAATGTTTGGTTGTTTCCAGGCATCATAAGCAGCTCACTATTGTATTGCGACATTCGTACAAAAACTACGCCATGACGATAAGCAATGACACAATGCTTCGCAATCATTCACACACAAATTCACTGGTAAACAATCTAGATCCATATGAAACACACGACATTCCGATAAACCTGGCAGCATTGGGCGACCCAGGGCCGGATTTAGGGGCGGCAAAGAGGGAACCTGCCCAGGGACCTCCACATTTTACAGGGCCTCAAAAAAGGACCCAGGCTTGAATAATTTCGGTGAGGCTTGCTTCGCTCGCCACCTGCCTCAAACAGGGTAGGCCTCCACACAGAGTGCCCAGGCGTGTCCACATGCATAAATCCGGCCCTGGGAAAATCGATGAACAAAGCTTGATAATAACGCATCTATCTGTAGAGAACACGTGGTTAATAAGGGATATTTGATCAAAAGAAACATCACTTCCTACCGTAGCGACTTCTCCACTCCTCCACTGACATTGGCCTGTAGTCTTCGTCATCTTCCTCATCATCTTGTTCATCTTGATAGGCCTGGTCGAACTGGTCATCGTCGTAGACCTGGTCAAACCCTCTCCTATTCTCACCGAAGCCCTGATCATTCGACTCCACTTGCCGACAAAGACGGGACATAGCCGTGCGCTGATTGCTTGCAGCCGTCGTTTCTTTTCGGCCGGCTGAAAACCATGCCCACATACTGCGGCAGTCTACTGCGACCGCCTCGCCTTTCACGCAACGACGCACGGCGCGCAACACACGCTCACACGCCAGCAGCGCGGCCAAGTGCAGCACCACCTGCCACGCCAGCACGCCAAAGCCGGCGTACAGGCCGCTCTCGCCGCCCAGCCTTCGCCAGCAATCCAGCCAGCCAACGTAGTGGCCACCGACCGCCGTCAGCTGGACGCCGCCGCCGCGCGAGTCCCACTGATCGGCCAGCGTCCACGTGCCCTGCACATGCAGCCGGCAGAGCACCGTGTCGGCGGGAAAGAGCAGCGCATCAGCGACGAACCGCGCCACGGCCGCCGTCATCAGACGCTGCGTAGAAATCGCCTCGGCCGGCGCCGGCGAAGACGCAACAGCGGCCGGACGCCAGAACCAGCAGCAGCGACGGCGAAGCGCCGTCAGCAGCCGCTCGGCAAGCGACGTCAGCGTCGAGTGCGCCACCAGCAAAACGGCTGCCGGAGGAGCCAGCTGCCACACGGGCAGCTGATGGCCGCAAGGAGATCGGCGCCAAACGCACAAGCGCTGAGCGGCTTCAGCAGCCGTGTGCCACAAAGAACGACGAGCGCCGCCGCTGGACGAGATGCTGCCCGTACAGCTGGGCGCTGCGACGGCCGCTGATTCCACCGTGTCGCTCACACTGACGGCCATCAACGGCCACGCGAGCAGAGCGCCTCCGAGCGCCGGCAGCAGCGGCGAATGACAGCCGCCGTCCGTCGGCGCACCGGCCAGCGCTCTCTCGCAGGCCAACCGAGCGCTGGTGGCCAGCAGACAGCTGCCGAGGCCTTTGAACAGCGCCGTCCAGCCGTGCCGACGCAGCAGACGACACACCAGCGCCGGCACCGACAGCGCAGTCACAGAGAAATGGCGCGCCCGATTGGGACAGCTGGCGGTGGCCTGGCACTGGTGACGCAGCACAACGCATGGATGCACCACCACATGCTCGACTAGGATGCCGCACAAATTGGCCGTCAGCTCGAGGTAATCGTCGATAGATGCCGCCGCCGGCGTGGAAACCGGGGCTGCGGCGGGCATGTGAGCCAAATGAGATGGAGTTGTCATTGCCCCACACACGCACACGCACGCGTGCAGACGAATAGGCAGACCAATATGTGGTATGCGTACGATGCGACCTCAAAACTTCACCGGCGTTGTTTCAAAGTTGAGCGTGAAACACGATCATTGCCAATCATGTATTGGCCAACATCATTACGCATATACCTATACAGATGAGGTGGTAATTATATACAACAATATTTATTTGTTATAGCGCACCGAAGGGCTCGGACGCGAAACGATTATAAACAGAATTGGTAAAACGGATTACAACTATCAGGCCAGATGCAAAAAAGAAAGCTACACACAACACACAAAACATACGGACATGACAAACAAGACAACAAGACTGAAACATAATGACAACACAACTAGAGACAATATAATCATAACGTAGATAATGCGTACATGCAAATGAGGGAAGGGAATACAAGTAAGAACAGGCTAAACAAACAGGTTATAGTGATGCAAAAGATGTGTGTGGGAGACGAGGTCAAAAGAGATGTCAAAAAGATGTCTGGAGAGCTTAGAGCGGATATTATATTGATACAGAAAGAAGCAATGCTACTGGAGAAGGGGAGAGAAGAATCATATATCACACCAAGATGACGAACAGAATCAGAGCGGGGAAAAGCAAGAAAAAAGGATGGAGAAGGATTGAAAACCAGAAGCTCAGATTGTGACGAAATTATGCGAAATCGTGAAGATGGCCATATCGATATATCCTAGAGAATATCAGTGTGATAAGACGGAGATGGGAGATTGATGTTGGTTATTGTGCGGTGCACCGGCCTCGAGGACCATATGGTATCGCCCTGGCCCGGAGATGGGAGAAACAAGAAGAAGAAACCGAATGTCACCACCTTAAATATGATAGTATAGGACAGAGTCATGTCTATGTCTATGATAGTATAGGACAGAGTCATATAAATTATGAAGACATATAACAGAAGGCGTCCTAAGATAAATCCCTGAAGTGCATCTGAAAAAATAAACAGCGGGGATGAAACCAGTTGAAGTTGACACGATAAAAATAAAGAAAGTAGGGAGCCACAACGAATATGGGAAAAAAGTTCGGAAATTCAGCAAATCGACAAAGGATAAAGATATTATCCTTATTAATATCAAAGATAAAGACAAAGATATTTTAGTAGTGAAAAGAAGTGAGCACATAATCGAAACACTGAGTTGAGAAAAAGGAGAAAATCCACCACAAGACCTAGTGTGAGTCGTCGGGTACTGAAAGAAAAAACAGACAGCTAGGAACTCAGAAATTGGCGAGACAAAGCCATGAGACTCACCTAGATAGAAATTAGCGAGAACAAGAGAAGCTAGGGGAGTCAACCCAAAAGTCGAAGTCCCTAAGAACAGCGAGGCAATAAGAAAAACAGTCTGAAAAGAATCAAGCACCTCAGCGAACTCATTTACACAAGGAATACACGGAAGTACCAAGTATACCGCTACGCTTTTGTACCAGACTCGTTCAGTTCAGTGTATTTGTTATAGCGCCTGTCGTACACGGGCGCGCAGCAGCTAAGCAGTATGAAGAAGCGGACAAAGCTAAAACAGTTATTACGGAAACAATAAAAAGAACACATGAATGAATAAATATTACACGATTCAAATAACGCAATGAAAAAATTTACACAATGAGAAGAACACATGGAAGGGTGATTGAAGAACACAATAACAGAGTACAATAAACATAATTAGACTAAAACATAGGTAAACACAAGCATACATGCATTCGCGCCCACACACATATCAGAGACAGGCAATCAATCATAAAAAATTATACTGTTACGCAGTTACTATAGATATTTGTCTATAGTATCAGGGTTGCTTACGCCTAGAGCAATTGAATCTAATCCAAGATGGGAGAAGAACACGATATATCATCAACGCAGAACACTGAATAGATAAGCCGCAAATGTGTACATCTCCTTTGAAATGTAACAGTCAGAGCAGTTTGTTTACAGTAAATGTAATAATTTTAAGCACGAACAGATTCGGAGTGTAATAATTAGCGTTGGGAATTTTATGTGATAATTTTTTGCATTTTGTTTTTATGCGACAAAAATGCCAAAATATGATATCAGAACCCTCGAAATATGTTATTTATTTTCATATATTTAAATTTTGGATTCTTTATTTGCGTTTTATGCATGTGTAGGCGCTGCACTTTTGCGTATTGTGCTTATTCGTTCACGTGTTATGGTAATTAATGTATTGTGTTGTTTTAAAGGTGCACTTTTTGTTGATGTCTATATGTTTTTTATGACGTATTTATGTTTTATTTATCATCACTGTATAAACGCACAAACATGCATGTCTATATTTGCGAGACGTATGTTATTGCAATGTATATGTTATTGAGTGTGTTGTGCTTTTTGCTAATTGCGACGCGAAACACAATTGCTTTGTGTGTGCAATTGTTCTCTCGCGTCGCGTTCCCTGTAAAGCATGTCATTCTGTGCATTGCGCAAGTAGACCCATGCAGCGCGGATTTATGTGAGTATCGGACAACTTCCGGTGAGCGCGCTCATTGTCCGATACTCACATACATCCGAAATACACTTAGGCACGCGCATAGCGCTGTGATGGACCGCTCATCGCTCGCTGTTAAAGTGCTTCAAGTGCCCTATTCGACCCGCTCATTTTTGCCGTGTGTATCATCAACCTGTGTGTATCGTCGATCTGTGTGTGTCATCGACGACTATTTGTATTGTTTGCGGACGGCGCCAATATAGCGTTCGGGATAACGCTTGTTTTCTGCTAATCGGCCAAATATATCAAGCTGCTCTTTTAAGAGCATTTAATTAGCGAATAATTTAACCCCGCCTTTTTAAAAGCGAATTATTATTTGCGAATTCAACGCATTGTCCAGTCTTCGTAAAGAGTACGCGAATTTAACGCAATTGGCCGAGCGTTTCCAGTGTCGTTGACAAACACGTATTAGTGAACATTGGCGTAGCAAGGTCTACCAACACATGTATCTAGCGACATTTCATTGTGGAGCTAACCCTAGGGAGTCGACATTTTTGCACTACGTGGCGAAAGGTTCACCTTGATTGCGCCCTTTTGATAAGGTAGGGGTGCAGTGGCGGCGCCAGGGTTCTTTCAGTGGGGGCTGAAGTGATATGAGGAAATATATGCGGGGCTCTGTTGTGTATGTCTGGTGGGTGTCTTTATAGGAGTGTATTGTGTTGAAGTGGATGTATAGCTTTCCTTGCGATCTCTGTGTTTATGTGTTTCTTGATTGATGTGCGTGGGGGAGCTGGTGGAAGTGATGTGAGAATTTGTCTGTGGTAAAGTGTGTTTGGTGTTGTTTTTATGTTTCTGGCTGTGTTTTCTGCGGTTTTGTGTGTTGTGAGGTGATGTAGTGGATGCGCTGTGTTGGTGACTGCTGCTGCGAGTGTTTGTGTGCCTCTCATGTCTAGGTGGTGTGTCAGTTTCAGGATTTTTGTTTCGTGATGAAGGTGGTCTACTGGTGTTGTGGCTGTGTATTCTGTGATGGTTCTGAGTGCGGTGTTTTGAAGTGTTTGAAGTGTGTTTGTGTGGCGTGTTGCGAGACTGCTTGCCCATGCGTGGCTGGTATATTCTATCACAGGTCGGATTGTTTGTCTGTATATGGTGGTTGTGGTATCTTTGTTGTGTCCGAAAGTTGTGTGTGAGGGGGCTTTCAGTGTGTTGAGGCGTGGAGTGATTTTGATTTTGTTGCTGATGGTGATGTGATGTTGGTGATGTGTTGTTTGAATGAGAGGTGTGTGTCATATGTGATGCATAGTATTTTTGGTGTTTGCGTGCGTGGGATTATCGTGTTGTTGATAGTGATTTGTGGTGCGTAGTTGTGTTCGGATGTCCAGTTGGTGATGAGTGTGGCTGTGGATTTGGCAGGTGCAATTCTCAGTTTGTTTGTGGTGAACCATTGTTGTAGTGTGTTGATATATGGCTGTAGTGTGTGCGTGGAGCCAGCTATCAGCTGATTCTTGTCTACGTGTTTGTGGGCAATAAGACGCTTACGCGATGACAAATTATGAGTGAATGTATTTGTTATGCCCGTGTGCCATTCCTTGTTTCCTTCAAGTTTATCTGCATGTATCTTTATGCGTGTGTGTGTGTGTGTTGCCTCCAGTCAATATACTTTCATTGTCAAGTGGAACTGTATCTGTATGTATGGCTGTCTGCGCTCAAACTAGATCAAGTTCAAGTGTGTGTGCATGTGTGTGGTTGTATGCTTGTATGCCGCCTAAGGTCCCTATTATGTATGTTTGTACAGGAATGTGTGTGCGTGTGCTTCTGTATGTATGCTTGTGTGGTGCATGTATTGAAACTATTTGAGCTGCAGCCCACACATTCTGAGGATTTCTTGTGAGACTGGTTTGCGCTAACATAGGATGTCGAATCATAGAATGGCGAGTCATAGAACGGCAGGTCGTACGATGGCGGATCATATGCCATGACGGAATGAGGATCATGACCTGTAGCCTGTGGCGGATCACAGACCACCGCCGAGGGTGGATCATAAGCTGTGTCGTCAGAGCCGGTTGACGCCGAATCATCCTAAATTATTCTGCTTCATATGCTCCTGTTGGCGCTTGAGTCATAGTGTGGCTCTCCGCTCGCGTGAACATCCTCATGTGGTGGTCATGTTGTCTGTTACGCGTGAATACAACAACTGCAGGTTTCTTGTCAGTTTGTGGCGCTTAGCGTGCGACGACGTGGTTACGCGGTGGCCGGCGTACATGTTGATGTATGTCTGCCTGTTTTCCGATTCTTTGGCACGTAGGCGATCTAAAAACACAAACATATTTGACCGGCCGCGGATGGTCCACCGAAGTTGCGCATGAAACCACTCCACGGCGTGATTGGTTCGGTCGATCTCATTGAAATGAGAGAGACGCCTGCGAAGACTGTCAGTGAGCAACCACTGACACTGCACGTACGAGAAAAAAAGTTGTTAGTATATAAATGAGATGTGGTGCTTGCGTTGCAGACATGATGTCCCCCAGGGTGATCGAACATCCCAAGTCATTCCTTATATGTATATTATACGTATACATATCTAATACTTAATCATCATCATATATTTGCCAAACCCAACATAACACAAACATTCACTCACAAAATACCTGATAATTTGCAATGTAGGATGGCTGGGCATAAGAAGCCTGGAGGCTTGTACTGCCCTTTTTCAACATACAATATACATTAACATATATAACATATACAACTAATAATAAAAATGAAAGCTTTTTCATCATGCCACACTGTTAAGATGTTCCCATACGCATAAGCAACATGTGTATCAATCATAAGTTTGAATATGTTGTGTTCTTACTATTTTCTTGAAAGCTGACATCGATTGGGACATTTTGATTGGAATTGCTAATTGGTTCCAAAGTCGGATTCCTTGATGAAAAAGTGTCAGGTCTCTTGTTTTTGTGCGTGCAAAAGGAACCGCAAATTTGTCCACATGCCTGGGATTTACTTCGAAGTTATTTTGTATATTCTTCGGAAGACGAGTTTTGAATGCATTGAACATTTTCATTAAAGTATTGTATTTGATCAGGTCGTCAAGTTTCATAATGTTCAGTTGTTTGAACAATGGAGTAGAACGCTCATGTAAGTGTTTATTCATTATTATTCTCAATGCTCTTCTTTGGGCGATTCTTATTGGTTCCAAGTTTGTTTTGAACGTATTTCCCCATGTTTCGCAACAGTATTGCATATGTGGTTTAAACAGCGTGTTGTATAACTGTATATTTACTTTTTTATCGAATATATTCCTAGTTTTACTCAATATAAAATTAATTTTGCTCAGATTGGAAGACACTTTATGTATTTGTTCTTTCCAGTTCAGAGAGCTGTCAAGGACGACTCCTAGAAATTTTGTTTTTTCACTCTTCTCGATGACTGAGCTCCCTAATTTTACGGTACCAACTTGACAGCGAGCCGTTCTTTTAAATAATACATGACAGGATTTTGCAATGTTCACTGTGAGTTTGTTGGAGATGAACCAATTGTGTATCCTTGCTACTTCTGAATTGATTTTTCCGTACTAATTATTGGCACATTTGTCCTTGAAAAACAAATTTGTATCGTCAGCGAATACTATTATTTTGCAATTTCTTGCCACACTGAAGATATCATTTATATATATCAAGAAGAGAGTAGGACCTAATACAGAACCCTGGGGCACTCCACATTGTATTGTTCGCAGTGTTGACCGTTCATTATCCAATTCAACATATTGCTTTCTTTCGGAAAGGTAAGTTGATAGCCAGTCATGTGCATTGCCTCGAATTCCATAACATTGACATTTCTTTATCAGTAAATCGTGATTGACGGTGTCAAACGCTTTTTTTAGATCGAGGAATACACCAGCAGCATTTTCTTTTTGATCAAAACACTCTGTAATTTCATTGATCATGTCTAGAATAGCGTGTGATGTATCCTTGTTTGATTGAAAGCCGTATTGATTTTCATTGATTATGTGATGCTTGCATAAGAATTTCTTCAGTCTGTCATTGAACAACTTTTCAAATATTCTCGAAAATGTGTCTACAATCGATATTGGACGATAATTTCCTTTGTCAGACCTATCTCCTGATTTAAAAAGAGGAATTACTTTAGCTGTTTTCATCAGCGTCGGAAAAATACCTGTTGTGATAGATAGGTTGAATATGTACGCAAGTGGTCTGGGAATATATCTGGAACAACTTTTTAACAGGTTCATACTAATGTTATTGCAATCTGTAGAAAGTTTACTCCTACTACGTCCAATAACGTTGAATACCTCCCACTCCGTTGCTGGACTAATGAACATTGAGTCGTTCACTTTTCAACATGCGCTAGAGGATTCACGTCAGACACTGGTAATTTGTTTGACAGGTCCACTCCGACATCAACAAAGTAGTCATTCAATAGGTCTGATATAGTACGGACCACATTTGAAGTGCCCCCGTCGTCTCTTAGTTTATGAATGCGTTCCTTTTTCCGAGATGTCATCTTAATTTCATTTTTTATTTTTGTCCACTTTTCCTTGGCTGAAACCGTTCTATCCGCGAAAAACTCACGATAGTATAGTCTTTTGCTCTGAATCACCACCTTGGACAACATATTTTTATAGGATAAATACAACTTCCTGTGGTCTTCAACTTTAGTTGTAAGAAATTTCGTGTACAATTGGCGTTTGGTGCGACTAGATATTCTGATGCCTTTTGTTATCCACGGCCTTTTCTGTACTTCTCTCTTTTTCACTGTTTGTAGCGGCATGTGATTATCTACTGCTCGCATATATAATTCAAGGAATCGCTCGTATGTCGTATTCACATTGTCACCTTCTATCATTTCCCAGTTTATCTGCTCCAGCTCCTGCTTGAGTCGTAGTAATCGCTTAGGTGAATATTTCCTTTTCAGCAAGAGATGTTATTCTCGTGCAGATTGAGTAATATTGAGTCTTGTAAAAATTGGGAAATGGTCGGAGATATCCTCGCATATTACACCACTCGTCAATGTACTGGAAACACAATTGGTAAAGATTTTATCAATCGAGGTGCTTGAGCGATGAGTTTCTCTGGTCGCTGACTTTATTAAGGGATAAAAACCATTATTGGTCATGGTCATGAAGAAGTTTTGCGTTGGCGCGTGGCCTTCAGTGTTCAACAAATTTATGTTGAAATCACCCATCAGCAGCCAATAGTTGTTGCTTGAATATTCAGTCAACATATTTATTTCCTCAGAAAATGTATGCACCAGTGAGCCTGGTGGTCGGTAAATACACGACGTTCGTATTTTACGCCGATCAATAGTTATGTCGACTGTAATCATTTCCATGACATCCGTCACATTTACGCTGAGACGAGGCACGTGTTGTGATTGGTGTTTCTTGTTGACAAATATTGCAACACCACCGCCTCTCTTATCATGCCTCATTTGATGGAAGGCTTCAAACTCGTCTATTTGGCATAAGTCAATTGTGCTGTCATTGACCCATGTCTCAGAAACAGCGATGACATCGAAATTCACCTCTAGCTCCCTCATCAACGTTGTCAAGTCATCGATGTGCTTGTTGAGACTGCGTGCATATATATGTAACATACTGAAACCTTGCGAATTTTTGAATGCGTCATTAAATGTGTCCACCGTGTACACACCAAAGCTGTTATTACTGTTTTCTGTATCATCAATGTCAGCTTTTAATGTTTCCTCGTTAATCATTTTCATACTGGTAATACTGCTGATTGCTAAACAGCGTATAGGAACACCCATTCACAGCGTATAAGAACAACATATAGCAAAAAAATACGATTTGGTAATTTTTATAGCTTTCATACGAAAGAAAAATATCGAGCCACTCAAAGGATAGCGGTTCTGTATGCATGCATGTTGCCCTTGAATTATCACTTGCTTTCATATCAGCGCACTCATTGAACCACACGCACACACACACACACAACTACACACCTGCATAAGAGCAACTACGCACACACACATAATCAACTACTCACACACGTAAGTACGCACTCACAAGCAAAATACACACACACACACACACACACACACACACACACACACACACACACACACACACACACACACACACACACACACACACACACACGAACACACAGCACACAACACAGAATATAGTACTGTGCGGCATTTAAATTTTCAGTAGAGACAGTATATAAATCGCGTATCTTATAATCAGACAATAGCCTAATGATGAATTAATATGACTATACAACCTCCAATGAGTTAGAGAAACAATCAATGATCAATACGGATTGATAAATTGAAATATTATCTATGCTCAATATTTAGTACTAGACAAGACAATTATAATCAAAGCAATGCTCCACGGATGAGCTGTAATGCTAAACAAATTCACTTATGATGTCTGGTTACCCGTCTGGTGACAGTTCTCCATTGGTGACGGTCCTTGTTCGGCGACTCAGTCGATGCCACAGCTTGGTTGGTCACAACCGGCGCACTTGACACTAGTCCAGCCGGGCCAGTTTGCGCAATAACGTCTTCCGTACTGTAGACATTGACCACACGGGCGTTCTCGGTGAGTCGCATTTTTATTTGGCCGTTCACTGTCCAAGCGGAGTAAATCTTGCCCTCCCGTTTCATCTTTCTGAGCTCGTACATAGTACTGCTGTTGTTTCTGGTCAGGTGGTCGTTAACATACACTTTTTGTGTCTTCTTGTCACTTTTCAGATGCTTCCTCGCTTCAAACACTTGCTGTCTTTTGCAGAGCTTTTCGAATTTGACCAGTATGGTGCGGTGTTGACCATCTTTTGGCTGACCGATTCTGTAAACCTCTTCAACATCTTCGGTTGATATATCTGTATTTAGTGTTGCAGATAGGCTTTGCACGATCTTTTGCGTATCTTCTCCACGCACCTCTTCTATTCCTGATACGCAAAGGTGCTTGCGCAGCATTTGTTGCTCGAGGAGATTTATTTTTGCTTGAGCTTCACGAAGCTCGTTCTTCATCTCCACCAGTTCTATATCCTTGGCGGACAGAGCCTCCTCCACTGCAGCCTTTATCGCTGGTGCCACCAATTTCTCCTTGATTGCCTCCAAAACTCCCGGACTGATCAGACATTCTTTCAACGCCTCTGACAATTCACCAATGTTTGTCATTGCCGCACAGTTGAAGGACAATTACAAAAACATAAACTCAAGCACAATTAACACGTCTTCACTCAACCAGTCAGGCAACCACTGACTGTTGATTGTAGGTCGAATTTCACAAAAATAAATGAATCGCTATTAAAATCCTTAGAAAATAATTTTAGTCAGCTGAGGGTCCGAATGAAACACAGCACGTAATTCACGCTGAAAATGGTTAATCAGCGTTTTTTAGTAATTTTGATTGGCTGGTTGGCGAACGATTCAAATAAAACGGTTAATCTTCTCGACACTCTCACGGCCAAATCCGAAAATTTGCTGAAACGAAATTTTGGTGATTTTGATGCAATGGACTGGTTCTACTCACTAACGAAAAATTAATTCTGTCTGCCAAGAAGAACCACTGGAAAGCATTGAAAAAACTGGCAGCAGTGAAAAAACGTCCACACACTATCACAGCTACTCTAACACTGACAATTGTTCTTAATGACAATTGTTCTTAAAGCAATCGTGGATCTTGGAGTATAAGGTTTTGAATATTGGGTTTCAAGATTCTCGGGAACCTGATCACTACACAGAATGAACAATTGAACATATTTGCCGTTTTAGTTTAACGGAACACCAAACAAAATGTTTGATATATCAAACGCAAATCGCTCAGAAATGAAAATGACCGCTAATTCACATTTCGAGCATAATTATCACATTTTTCGTCTACAACTAAGGGGAAGTAGTATGTCTTCATAACATCCGGATTATTCTAACTTATCTCTCAGTACTAAACATCAGTGATACCCGTTGCATATCCCGAAACGAATCATACATGCAGCGCCTCAAATACTCTTGATGACACCAAGAGCCATGCGAAAATATACATTACAACGAGTCAAACATGATATACCAACACGTGTCCTAATAAAAAACATACACATAAAGCTACATCAACATTTGCTATATAAACCATACCGCAGAAATGATGAGGCGCAATCAATCATGAACCGAACACGTCGACAGCGACGAATCAAGTGAATACGTGACGACTCAAGTGAACACGCGACGACTCACGCTGTACAGGCGAAGGTATTAAAGGTTGGCGTTATGAAAAAATATTAATAATATTCAATTATGGGAAATGATATTTACAACATGTGGTGTGATCGTGTGTAGTGAGAGAAAGAGTGTGTGTGAAAGATTGTGAGTGCATGAACGTGCTGGTGTGTCCATGTGTGATCGTGTATAGTTCAATTGTATATTGAGTGCGAGAGTGTATGAGCGAGTGTGTTTAGTTGTTTCGGTGTGCGTGTGTATGCGTTTAGTGAAGTGTGCATGCCCCGCGGAGGCGAGCGATTGGCCGGCTCGCCGCTGATTGGTTGTGGCGGTGGGTGTTAGGCCTGAGCGTGTGTGTGTGTGTGTGTGTGTGTGTGTGTGTGCTCCCGTGTGTCACGGTGTGAGCTAGGAGTCGTGTTTGTTGTGCGGTTGTGGCGTGACGTCTTGTAGGCGCGCGTGGGCATCACTGCCCCACGCGCGCCTGTCTGGAATATATATTGATTTTTTGTTTGCCTTTACACAACATAAATTAATTTTTTATGAAAATCATTAGTGTGGAATACCAAAAATACCAACAATATATTATCCTGGTAAAGGTTAAATTAAAGGTTAAATGCCTAAGTGGCAGATGCTACACGGGAAGAAGCCGAAGCTTATGAACACACAGGTGTGCCCCGTGCAGCTCGCTACCACCGCAGAACCGACCCTCTCCACGCTATAATGTCACAAGGACTTAACACGTATTAGAGAGGGCCACCTCGACATCAGGCTGAATTCCTTTAACCCTTTGAGCAGAGACGTTGCGAGGAATTATGCCCCCCCCCCCGAAGACAGCACTTGGGGCCCCCAATATAAATATGTCACCAAATAATGAATGTATTTATTAGACATTATCACATAATACGTGAAGCAACGGGGCCCCTCAACATTCGGGGCCCCCGGCCGGGGGGTACGGGGGGGCGGTTACTACGACTCTGCCTTTGAGGGTGACGTTACAGTACAGACAGACGCCATTTGAGGGATTTGTGTTGAGTTATTTCCGAAAATGTAAATATGAAGTACATGTATCATCCTAACTTCCCAAAAAAGCCAATGACACGTGTATCTAGCTTGAAGCGATTGAATCACACAAATGTATCCACAACCACAACACTTACGATGGTTAACCAGGAATATAACACCGTGCTACACTCTGTGTCCAGATTTGAGTAGCTATTAGGAACGTTGCTATATTTCCATTGTTAATGTTGCTGGCGTTAATTTTAAGGTTAAATAAATAAAGGTTAAAAAAATAAAGGTTAAATGCTTAAGTGACAGCTGCTACACGGGAAGAAGCCGAAGCTTATGAACACACAAAGGTGTGCCCCGTGCAACTCGCTGCCACCGCAGAACCGACCTTCTCCACGCTATGGCACCACATGAACAAAAGACGTATTATAAAGTGTGACCTCCCAGAATGCATGACACAAATCATGACTGATATCTGGTACCATCATTTTCTGCTGGGTGTACAGGGGCTGTGGGACTGTATAATTCGCCGAAAGAAATTCTGCTCCGCCTGGTTTCGAACCACAGGTCCCGCTTGTGAGGCGGGCGTGGTAACAACTACACCACGGAGTCCACCATTAAACCTATATACGATGTTCGAGTGTATCATAACATGTTGAATCCGTGATCTGTTAGTACAGTTATTAACAAGACAGATTATTAAAATGCACAACATACACAAAACTATATTTAGACAACATTTTTCTGTGAAAAAAGCACTTTATGTTATTTTTGCTTAAAAACGGCATTATATGTGAAAACATATTGTTTTTGTGATCACATAAAATTTTCAACCCATTGCGTTTGTTTTTGACCGCTCAGATAAAAGCAAAAAATAGTGTTGTTGTTGACGCGCTAGGACGGTGCTGCGCATATGCAGTACACACGTTGCCGGCTGCAACTGTTTGCACTGGTGTTTTGCAGCGAGGTCTTGGCTATGCACATGCGAACCAGCAATACACGCCTGTACAGCTCAGCTTCACTTGTTGACGGCTGTGTGTGTGCGTATGTGTGTGTGTATAAGGAGCGGTTGTGAATTTAAGTTCGATTCGGCAACAACTGTGAGTTGTCATTTGAGAGCACGTGGTGAAAGAAGAGTTTGTGGAGACTTCGCTGTAGTTGCGACTATATCACCGTCTTGATCAATCATGATAGCACCGTCGATTCTAGGGATGCGAGGCATTCGTACAAAAACACCAAGTGGAAGCGAATACCACTGGTGGCTGCAAATCGTCGCTTCACTGTCTTTGTTGCTCATTTTCGCCGGTTATGTGGTAACAGTATCGGCTGAGAATACACAGTATCAAACACATCGCATTGGTGTTATTGATTGCTGGAATTTTTTTAAGCCAGACAGTGGGCGCAAAACATCGGTGAGTGATATTCGAAATCTGCTTGATTCGTATAGTTTGGTTGTGCTGTACAACACTTACGAAAAATTCACCTATGTGGTCAATGAATTTATGGGATCAATCGGTACGAAGGCATATGAGGTTGTGCGTTCTCCGCTGTTGGCTGCAGGTGAAATGATAATTTTTAATTCCGAGGTCTTCAGTAGAGCAGAGATTGTGAATGGTAGAGCCATTGAAAATTTTGAAGACGAACGCCTGACTGCAGATATACTGAAAATCTTCAATCTGAACTTGGTCCTCAAGGCAGGCACAGATCCTACTCCTATTCGCTTCTTCTGGATAAGCCAGCAAAAAAGCGATAATCCGGTGTTTGACGTTCGGAAGTTAGTTGAATTGGTAGGCGGCGGTTATCCTTGTGCGATTTTGGGTTATTTCAGCTTGGTACTCACGGGCATGGAGGATTTTTTGAGTGTGATGATGCAACCATTTGTGAAATTCATATCACCGTCACCAATCGACAGAGAAGACCATGGTATAATGGCATTGTTCAGTCACACCATGCACCCTATGGTCACGGCTGTGGGCGGTTTTCGAACAGCGGAGCTATGGTTTGACTTGAGGCTGCCAATAATGGATCAGTATGGACCAGTCAAACGTCTGGCGGCTATACGATGCTCGATCAACAATGAGTTATACCCTATCATGGCGATATTCACGAATATATTCCACATTAAACGGCTGCCGGTTATAATTACAAAATATGCTTTGACCTTAATTGAAAGCAATGAATCTGAATTACCATCCATCAGACTATTGGCGAGCTTTACGCAAAGGTACATCATATTTAAGATGTGGAACACACTTGGATTGGTATTTTCGATTGACAAGGAACGACTGAAAATTGCGTCAATAAAAAATGCTACTTTATATCTGTGGTGTGATTGTGAGCGAGAGAGAGAGAGAGTGTGTGAGCTCGTTGGAGTGGTTTTGGTTTGGTGTGTGTGTGTGTGTGATTCGCGTTTGCGTTCGTGTTGTGTAGTGTGTTTGTATGTATGCGTTTGTATGTATGTATGAGTGTCACGCTGTGCATTGTTCATGCCCCGTGGCGGCGAGCGAGTGACCGGCTCGCCGCTGATTGGTTGTTGCGGCGGGTGAGGACTGTGCGCGTGTGTGTGTGTCCGTGTGTGCTCCCGTGTGTCACGGTGTGAGCGCAGAGTCTTGTTCGTGGTGCGATTGTGGTGTGACGTCTTGTAGGCGCGCGTGGGGCAGTGATGCCCACGCGCGCCTGTCTGTAATATATTTTAGTTTCTGGTTTTGTTACAAGCTATTTCGGCCTTTTAGTTTGGAAGTGGTTTTTTGTCTGCGACCCGGCTTCAGTAGCAGAGATAGTGCCCTCCAGTACTAGCAGCGGCTTGGAGGAAGTGGTGGAGGTGCTCGGCGGCGTGTCAGGTTGGTGTGCAGGGGGACGGCAGGAGAGCATGGTGCCGGCAGGAAGCAGCGGGGGAGCTGTGGCCGAGGGTTGCTCGTCGTCCCGCCTGCACTGGTGTTAGACTCGTCGCCGGGCAGATAGAAGATCGCTGGTGGAGGCTGCTGATGCTGGAGGGCATGTGAGAGAAAGGAGCTGCTGAAGCCGGAGGAGAAATGTCGAACGACGACGACGGTGCGGCTTGCGTGTGCGGCGGAGTCACGGCTGTCTGCGACGGGGTGCTGAATAGCACGGGTGTCGGCGGGAGCACGGTGGGTGCTGGGGCCGAGGTGTTGTGCCCTGTCGCGGCAGCCGGTGATGAAGAAGACGGCAGGCTGCGGCGAATCACTGAAGAGCACGGGCGGAGGCGGGAGCGCGGTGGACGCTGGGGCCTGACGTGTTGTGCTTCGCCGCAGCCACGGTGTGTGCGTCTGGTGGAGGCCGTCGTCGGGTTAGGTTTTTTTGTTTGTTGATTCCTCTGGTTTGCGTCTTTTGTTTTGGTTTGAATTGTTTTCTGTTTAGTCTATTTGCTTCTTTAGAAACAGGTGGAGGTGTGGTGTGATTGTGAGCGAGAGAGAGAGAGAGTGTGTGAGCTCGTTGGAGTGGTTTTGGTTTGGTGTGTGTGTGTGTGTGATTCGCGTTTGCGTTCGTGTTGTGTAGTGTGTTTGTATGTATGCGTTTGTATGTATGTATGAGTGTCACGCTGTGCATTGTTCATGCCCCGTGGCGGCGAGCGAGTGACCGGCTCGCCGCTGATTGGTTGTTGCGGCGGGTGAGGACTGTGCGCGTGTGTGTGTGTCCGTGTGTGCTCCCGTGTGTCACGGTGTGAGCGCAGAGTCTTGTTCGTGGTGCGATTGTGGTGTGACGTCTTGTAGGCGCGCGTGGGGCAGTGATGCCCACGCGCGCCTGTCTGTAATATATTTTAGTTTCTGGTTTTGTTACAATATCCTGACAAGGAAGCTCTACAAGTGCAATTGTACACCCGGGAGCGTTGTGGCCATATGTCGCTTCCGATCCACATGTATGCCGTTAACACTACCAGTGTCAGGGAAACTCGACAAATCATGCAATTCTTGTCAGCGTCCACGACAACACCGATTTTCATAGTGGGATCGTTTGTTCAGCTAGTTCACCACGATGGAATAGTGTTCAATGAGCCCGCCCGGTTGATTTTGGAGGCATACGGAATGAAAGATGGAGACGACCATTTCATTGTGCTGCAGCAAAACCGACCAGATGCATTGATATCCAGTTCGATGACAACCACAGGGCAAAACCCGCAACAATCGCAATCAACTAGTTCATTCAAAATCTATGTTGTACGCCATTTCTACCCTGAGTGTAGCTCTGATGAAGTGCTGAACATGTTGACCACCAACAGCATTGTTATGGTGAAGAATCCTACAACATCGGTTTGCGACGAGTTCAATTCATATGTGTCAAAATTTTCGCACGTCAACAAGATCAAATGGGTCGGAGAGAAATCCTCATATGTGGTCATCTACAAAAGCGATGTGATCACTTTGAAATCAGTGCAGAAAATGAATATTGATGGGCTAAGATTCATGGTGCTGACTATGGAACACCAAGCCCTGGCCAATGTCAATCTGATTTTGGCCGAAGTGGGAACTGCGCCACAGCTAAGTCTTCTGCTCAATAAATTTGTGCACAAAACCGGCATTCCCACTGTTGTTGTCGGACTATTCCCGAAAATTATCCATGCCCGAAAAATTCTGACCAACAAAGTAATGGATACGTTTGTGCAAAGACCATGCGCTACAAATTGCCGTCGACTGTTGCCTGGAAATCAAGATGAATTGTAATGCCGACTACGTCCAATGTCGGTAGAAAAGTATATAAATTTCTCTTACAATATTTGTCAATATTTAAGGTACATTATTGTGTGAAATTTGTAATTAAAATTACATTTGATTGTTCATTGATCCGGAGTTTTGGCATGTGCAAAATACACAAACTAGATGATATGCATTTTTCAATGTCATAAATGACTTATAGATATTTCATTTTGTGGTGTGATTGTGTACGGTACGAGAGAGAGAGTGAGAGATTGTGTGTGAGTGTGTGATCGTGTTTGTGCGCCTGGTTGTCTGAAGTTTACTGTGCGCATGTGTGTATGCATGTAATTATATCGAGTGTACATGCCCGGCGGCGTCGAGAGGGTGACCGGCTCGCCGCTGATTGGTTGTTGCGGTGGGAGTGAGGCCCGTGTGTGTGTGTGCTCCCGTGTGTGGAGGTGAGGCTGTAGGTGTCTTGTGTTGGAGTCGTGCTCGAAGTTTGTCTTTGGTGTGATGTCTTATAGGCACACGTGGGGCAGTGATGTCTGTAAATGTTTTTGTTTTTGTTCTTTACACATTTGATGACAATAATGGTTATGGTTGGAGCTTGAGGAGCGTACCGACCCGCAGGACCATAAAGCGCCTAGTCAATGAAATACGGTTAAAAGTCAAAATATCAACACAATACTCGTCTTCTCATTAAGTCCAAATTAATGAGTGATATATAAATTGATTTGAAATAATTTATTATGATACAGCATCCTGAATATGCTGGTGTAAAAATAACGCAAAAACGCGAAAATGCGTAAATTGCGATAATGTGATAAATTCTAAACTTTGATTCCGTATCCCCGTTATTTTACAAACTGAGATGATTTCTTCTAGATTCGTTTTTCAACGAACGTTGGTTTAGATTACACCCAGCCGGGCCACAGATCTACATACAGCTGATAAAAATTGGCCAAGATGGTCACTCGCTTAACTTTCAGTCACTAGATACGTCACTGTCAGATTCACTTGCGACAGGGACCATTTTTCAACCGCCGATATGCATCGCATCGTATTAAGATCATTTCCCCTCGTGCTTACGAGTGGTGTGATGTCTTGTAGGCGCGCGTGGGACAGCGATGTCCCACTAAGTACTCGTAATTGTGCCGAAATCCACCGACTTAAATATTGTCTTTTCTCTTCCGCTGCTCGGCTTTCCATGAGACGAATTGGAAAACTTTGTATTTAATGGCACACAAAATGGCATTATGAAAATATAAGCAAAAACGAAGAGCGCCGAAGAAGCCAAAACACAGGCGTGTATTGCTGCTTCGCATGTGCATAGCCAAGACCTGGCTGCAAAACACCAGTGCAAACAGTTGCAGCCGGCAACATGTGTACTGCATGTGTGCAGCACCGTCCTAGCGCGTCAACAACAACACTATTTTTGCTTTGATCTGAGCTGTCAAAACAAACGCACTACACTGTATATATATACACTGTATATATACTACACTGTATATATACTACACTATATATATATACCCAGAAGAAATAGTGGCACGAACAGAGGTACTGGCGCACGAAACGGACAACAGGCGTTTGAAGCTTACGGAAGCGATTTACATCACGGCAATGCGCCCAAAAATCAACGAGAAATTGGAGGAAAATGGTGTTCTCCTCACCCAAAGACCCTCATAAAGCAGTGAGCTGGACGCACCCATGCGCGAGGTGCCAACAACGACCACGCGCAGTAGCGTGAGCCATATGTGTCATAGACCATAGGTGCGAATTTCGCACACTGTGCGCACACACGAGGCGTGAGAATAGCACATTCATGCGACGTCCTATATAAACATACAATCGACAACAAACAACGGCATTTAGTTGGCCACATTGTCTGAGGATGGAGTCCGTCTACTCCGAAACGTTACACATCGGTGAATTACTGCACAAGCTCAACGGCGATCATCAAAAACTCGCACGAGCGATTGAGACGACGAGGAAGAAGATTGAAAACTGCAAAGCGGCAATCCAGTTTAATCTCGTCGATGAGAAGAGGTATATATATATGTATGTACACACACACACATATATATATATATATATATATATATATATATATATATATATATATATATATATATATATATATATATATATATATATATATATATATATATATACTAGCATTAAAACCCGCCCGTTGTGCGGAGGAATTCATAAAATGAAATTCGTATTTAATTTATACAAAATATGGCAAATTAAAAAGGAAAAAAGGTAAACTCATACATTTTTTATCAATTGGAGTCAAAATTAAATAATTTTTATTTTAATTTTAACAAAATATTCTCCCTCAGCCCTCCTCATATTTAAACCCGCCCGTCGTGCGGAATAATTCAGAGCTCGAACACGATCCGGTCTGTATCTTGAAGTCAAATCCGGTAGTTTTGTATATGAATTCATTCTACACGGTGAAATTGAACGTCATATTGTCTACAGTTGCTGCCCGCGGGACATTTTTATTTCATAAACATCGCTTCGTTTGCGTTTATAGCCCCTGATCTATACCACTGAGCCCGCCCAATTAAGTCACCTCATATTCAAGCATACACACACAGACAGAGAATTCCTTTTATATATGTAGATTTGAACCCGCCCGTCGTGCGGAAAAATGAATAAGATAAAATGTAAATTCAATCCATAAAAAAAATGAATACAAATTAAATGGCAAGAAATTTAACCTGTAAATATGTTAACCAATAGAAATGTCGAAATGTGGATATTTTAATTTGGACAAAATATCCCTCAACCCGCCTCATATATGAACCTGCCCGTCTTGCGAAATAATTCAGAACACAATCACGTAAATAACAATGAAAATTCAAGCATGTAAACCGCCCGTCGTGCGGAACAATTTATACTATTAAATTTGTATTCATTTCATAAGAGAAATGGAATATGAATTAAAAAAGAATATAATAAATCCATAAAAGTATAAATTTATATATTTATATATTTATTTTGACAAAATAGTTTGCTTAAACCGCTTCATATTTAAACCTGTCCGACGTGCTGAATATTTCAAAACTCAGACACGAAACAATGCAATTTGACTTATCTTTTTCGTCATAATGTTTCCAAAAATATAACTTAACATCACCAGCTAGCAATAAAACCCGCCCGTTGTGCGGAACAATTATTAAAATAAAATAAATATTGAATTAATAAATGCAGACTAATACAAATTTAAATAGAAAAAAGTAAACCCATAAACACTATTAACCGATAGAAAAATCTAAATATGAATATTTTTATTTTATATGTGGCAAAATATTTTCCCTCGAACAGCCTCATATTTGAACCCGCCCGTCGTGCGGAACGACTATTAAAATATAATGAAAAACAGCAAAAAGCTTAACCAATAGAAAAATATAAATTTGTAAATTACCTAACCTAACCTATCCTGTTTAAATTATTGACGGAATTTTCCCCTCAACACTCCTCAAATTTAAGCCCGTCCTTCGTGTGCAGTGAATAAAAAATTTAACACTATCAAAACAATGAAACTTTCTGTCATCTCTATAATTCCAGGTGAATGCTTCCGCTAAAGCAGCATATGCATATAGTTGAAATTACATGATATTGCAACTCATATGCTTACGCATCTTGAAATTAAACCAATTAAATTACACAGTAGAATTCAGTAGTTTACTTTGTTCCCAGTAGCATTTTATCCGCCCGTCGTGCGTAATTCATGTGTAAATATTGTGGACAATAAAGCATTCCTATAAAGTATAGTGTAGCATTAATTAAACTGCACGCAATAAAGCCACACTATCCATGCTTGGAGCTAATATGATGCATTCTTAATTGTGATTGGGCTTCAGTGAAATTTAATAGGTGTATACTACTGTGTAATCGCAAGTGCGCATAATAGCTGTCAAATTGGCAATATGTCTTTTTGACTTTACACCGGCGTAACCTCCTTTAGATACACTTTGGAAAATTACAAATTATACCGTATTGTAGAAAACAAAATTTACAGCAAGATGGTATAATATATTTTTATGTGTAACAAATAGTTACTGAGAAATAGTAGAAAAATTAATTAATTTTAGTCACCTGGTGTTCAAGTGTAATTTTGGATATATTTGAGAGTTTTGCCAATTTTACACGTTTTTTGTATCATTTGTGGGTATAAATTATACTTTTTCTTGTAGAACACAAAATTCTCTACATAGTAGTATATTCCTGTGTAATCGCAAGTGCGCATAATAGCTGTCAAATTGGCAATATATCCTTTTGACTTTACACCGCCGTAACTTCCTTCAGATACACTTTGGAAAATTAAGAATTATACCGTATTGTAGAAAACAAAATTTATAGCACGATGGTATAATTTATTTTTTTGTATAACAAATAGTTACTGAGAAATAGTAGAAAAATGAATTAATTTTAGTCGCCCGGTGTTCAAGTGTAATTTTGGATGTAATTGAGAATTTTGCCAATTTTACACGTTTTTTGTATCATTTGTATCATATATAAATGTGCTGTGTTCTTACACTACGCCACAAAAGGTTCTATTTTTAGACGCGGTGGCTTGGAAATACATAGAAAAAACATCAAAACAACTGTATGTGGAAGTCATGTGCTTGGCACATGTGTGCAGCTGCAGTTTGCAAAATTCACGTGCCAAGCACATGACTTCCACACACAGTTGTTTTGATGTTTTTTCCAAGTATTTCCAAGCCACCGCGTCTAAAAATAGAACCTTTTGCTGCGTAGTGTAAAAACACAGCACATTTATATATACAGAAAACACCTATTTTACATGAATATATTATATGTCAGCTGTTTTTTGTTGTAGTCACTTTAGGGCACACATGGAATAATGAGGTTTCAAATTGGTTTCGTTTCTGGTGCTCAAAAAGGTATATACACACGTCAATAAATATAAAAATAAATATAAAAAACAACCAAGGTCGTGCTCGAAAATGTTTTTGCTCAAACACAAGTTTTCATCGGCAAAGAGTTTCAGTAACAATTGCATCGCCAAATGGCTGCTGTAAATAATTGGGCGAAAACATTGTGATTAGCGCAGTTGATTTGTTCATGGCTTAGACCCATAAAAAGTCTTAACCAATAGAAAAGTCTAAATGTGAATGTTTTTATTTTAGATGTGGCAAAATATTTTCCCTCGAACTGCCTCGTATGTAAACCCGCCCGTCGTGCGGAACTATAAATAGAATATAATGAATCAAAAATCAAAAAGCTTATC
Organism: Sacculina carcini; assembly: GCA_916048095.2. Classification (NCBI taxonomy): domain Eukaryota; kingdom Metazoa; phylum Arthropoda; class Thecostraca; family Sacculinidae; genus Sacculina; species Sacculina carcini. The sequence goes on from OU696578.1 coordinate 2,574,098, forward strand.
CAATAGAAAAATATAAATTTGTAAATTCTTGTTTTAATTATTGACGAAGTTTTTTCCTCAACACTGCTCAAGCTCACACCCATCCTTTGTGTGTAGTAATTCAGAAGTGTAACACTATCAAAACAATGAAACCTTCTGTCATCTCTATAATTCCAGATTTATGCGTCCGCTAAAACAGCATATTCATATAGTTGGCATTGCATGATATTACAACCCATATCCTTATGCAACTTAAGCTTATGCAACTTGAAATTAAACCAATTAAATTATACAGTAAAATTCAGTAGTATTTTACCCGCCCATCGGGCGGAACAATTCATGTGTAAATATTGAGGACAATAAAGCCTTTCTATTCAGTATAATTAATTAATTAAACTGTTCCCAATAAAACCACACCATCCATGTTTGGAGCTAATATGATGCATTCTTAATTGTGATTGGGCTTCAGTGAAATTTAATTGGTGTATATTACTGTGTAATCGTAAGTGCGCATAATAGCTGTCAAATTGGCAATATGTCCATTTGACTTTACACCGCCGTAACTTCCTTCAGATACACTTTGGAAAATTACAAATTATACCGTATTGTAGAAAACAAGATTTCTAGCACGATGGTATAATTAATTTGTATGTGTAACAAATAGTTCCTGAGAAATAGTAGAAAAATGAATTAATTTTAGTCGCCCGGTGCTCAAGTGAAATTTTGGATGTATTTGAGAATTTTGCCAATTTTACACGTTTTTTGTATCATTTATGGGTATAAACTATAACTTATCTTGTAGAACACAAAATTATCTACAGAGTAGTATATTCCTGTGTAATCGCAAGTGCGCATAATAGCTGTCAAATTGGCAATATGTCCTTTTGACTTTACACCCCCGTAACTTCCTTCAGATACACTTTGGAAAATTACAAATTATACCGTATTGTAGAAAACAAGATTTATAGCACGATGGTGTAATTTATTTTTATGTGTAACAAATATTTACTGAGAAATAGTAGAAAAATGAATAAATTGTAGTCGCCCGGTGTTCAAGTGTAATTTTGGATGTATTTGAGAATTTTGCCAATTTTGCACGTTTTTTGTTTCATTTGTGGGTATAAATTATAACTTATCTTGTAGAACTTAAAATTATCTACATAATAGTATAGTTTTTATAGCTGTACCAATGCTGGTTTATGAGAAATGGATAGCGGAACTTTGACCAAAATATTCACGTTTTTTTGTGCCAATTTTGATTTTTTGACTTTGTCATTTACACTTCACACCGCCGTAACTTTTTTAATACACTTTGGAAAATTGAAAATTATACCGTGTTGTAGCAAACAAAATTCCCAGCATGATGGTATTATTTATTTGGATGTGTGATAATTAGTTTTTGAGAAATAGAGAAAAAAGTATAGAAAATCGGACGCGTGGAGTTTAAATAAAATTTTGAATGTAGATTGACTTTTTTCCATTTTACATGCTTTATATTCAATATTTGGGTATGAATTACACTTTGTTGAGCAGAACAGAAAATGTCTACACAGTGGTATAATTTGTATAGTTGTACCATTGCTGGTTTAGGAGGAGTAGTCTTCAGAAAATTGACCAAAATTTTCGCATTTTTCAGGGTTCATTTTGTCTTTTCACAGCTATAACTTTTTTTGCTTTTGCTCCTCCTCACAGTCTGTTCCTGTTCACCAGCCTCCGCTTCAGAATAGCGAGCTGACATCGACTCAGGTGATGATTCAACAGTTCTCTCGGGATCAGCTTGGGACGCCCGGCCTTCATGGTCCACGGATGTTGCCCCGCCACGCGGTCTGATGTCTCTCACATGGATCGGAATGCCGTCAACTTCCACGGAATGATCTGATACTTGCGACGTGACCACACCGGGCGAAGAATGAGGATCACATCTTGCTCCGGCTCGTCTGACCCAGACCCTGTTGCCGACGTCGTACCCGCTTCCTCGTCTGCGTGAGCCTCCGTTCGGTTGTTCACTGCCCGCTGTGTGATCGACGTTTTTCACCTTCACATTGTAGCGATGCACTTGACTAGCCGGTGTCGATGCTTCGTTGACATCATCCTGCGGTGATACATTGTATGGATACACCGCCTCCTGGATCGAACACCGCTTCCTTGCCGCCATCACTTTCACGCTTCTATGGCTCCTCTCGACAATGACATTTCCTTGTGGTCTATATGCGCACCGAAACCACACGGACACGTTCCACTCGTGCAGCAATCGCCTGAACTCGCCACTGCGAAACTGGGTGTCATTGTCCACAAGACATTCTGACGGAGCGCCGCGTTAAAAAAATACGCTTTGTAGATGGGACACAACGCAAAATGCGGTCTCGGAGACCAGCTTCCTCCAGATGGCGAAGCGCGATGGGCCGCAGTCGATCAGCGTCAGGTAGTGATGACCTTGATAATGCGTAACATCCAGCGCAATTCTCTTCCACGTCTCACCTACAGATAGTTGTCCGCCGGGCCATTTGATGGGCGCAGGATCAATAGCCTTGCAGATGTCGCATTCTCGAACTACTTGAGCAGCGTCTCTTATCCTCGCGTCTCCGAAGCGTCTCCGTGAAAAATACAGCGTTCGACGAACTCCAGGATGTCCGGCGTCGTTGTGAACGTTCTTAACATCTGTGAGTGTGTAATCGCAAGTGCGCATAATAGCTGTCAAATTGGCAATATGTCCTTTTGAATATATACTGTTGTATGTATTAGCATTATGATATTTACTTATTGTGTGCATTTGTATGAATGAAAGAGTCTTGCGTATGAAGCCACGTTATATATAATTAAGCTGTAGAATTGTGTATTGCGTATTGACTAATGTTTGATGTTGCCATGGGAACGGATGAGGGAATGTTGAATTCTCACAATGTGTGTGGCTGTTGTTGTTCGGAGTTGAAATCATACCGACGTGTTTTGTGAATACATATTTTTCCTTACAAGCCATTTCGGCAATATGGCTAATGTTAAGTTGACAGAAGTTGTGCGGACGTTTGATGGCTCCAGCAATGTGAATGACTGGCTGGACAAATTTGATTTGATCGTCCAATTGAGAGGCGTGGAAAACCCTGAAACAGTGTTACCGATGTTTCTCGAGGGTAGCGCACTTTCCGTGTATACTGAGCTCAGTGCGCAGCAAAAACGGGATATTCAACAGATCAAGTCGGCCTTGCTGAACGCGTATTCAGTGAATCCCTTCAAAGCGTATGAACAATTCTCGCAGCGAGTTTGGCGAGACGAGCCTGTGGATGTATACATGGCAGAGTTGCGCCAGTTGGCTCGCATTGCCGGCATAGCCAACAACATACTGCTGCTGCGTGCATTTGTGGTCGGTTTGCCGTCGGCGGTGTCGCGAGAACTCAAAGCGACAGCTGGTATTGAAGGCATGAATTTGTCTTCTGTTGTGGAGCGCACGAGAACCCTCATGTTGGAGCTCCACGAGAATCAATCAGCAGCAGTTGCTGTCATCGGACCAAGGAATGGACCTGTACCCAGGCAGAGTGTTCAGTGTTTGGAACGCCGCGGCACGCACGTTGCACGATTCTGTCCGAGAATGCCAAATCGGAACAACAACAACCAATCCAACAACAGACTTTGTTGGATTTGTGGCGAGCCAACCCATTTGGCTAGAGAGTGTCCATGCAGGCCGGGAAACGCCAAGGGAGAAGTTTCTGCGCCGGAAATTTCTCCAAGTTCTCATTAATGGCGCTTCCAATTGTAGATGGTTTTATTGGTGGTCGCCCCGGTAGGATTCTCATTGATACTGGATGCACACAGTCATTAGTTGGTTCATGGGTGCTACCATATTATTCGTTGAGTAAGGGCGTCGTGATGGGAGTTGATGGAAAAGAAGTGGATACGTTAGGCACTGTGAATCTTTGTCTAAGCGTGAATGGTGTCTCACAGAAGGTGAAGTGCATAGTGATTGGAAAGTTGCTTCAAGGTGTGGATGCAATAGCTGGGTTGGACTTCATTCAGTTGGTCGGTGGATTTGCGTGGAAAGACGGGGTAGTATCATTTAACAACACCAGCGTGGACGAACTAACGGCGGGACTTTCCGGTGAACCAGCAATTGAACGCGCGTAATGTGCAGCAAACGTCGTGACCCCAAGAAAACTTTCGATCAATGACACTGATTTTGTCGCTGATTTTGATGGATCATCATGGGTTGTCAAATGGTGTTGGAAGGATGGCGAGAGACCTGATTTAATGAATAAGATCGATTGCTATCAAAGTAACAGAACCAACGAAGTCAAGGCGCAATGGGAAGAGGAATTGTTTTCATGGATTGACAAGGGGTGGCTCAAGAGATGTGACAACCAGAACGACAGAAGATGAATAATACCTTTGATGACAGTTGTGCAGGTAAATAAAAATAAGGTGCGACCTGTTCTAGACTACCGAGAGTTGATGATGATGATGATGCGAAGAGTGACATATGCAAAAAAGGCACACGTCTCGCCCGTAGCAACAATCAGATCAGCCGTGTTACAGCGTTTTCAGGAGGTTGGCCCACCGGACACTGTCTTTGGCCTGAGTCGCCGCCTCTGCTGTCGTGATGCCTATCTCTGTGAGGTCGTCGTCCAGCACTTGACGCAGGGTTTGGCGACTGGCTCTGCCTCTGCGCAGGGGTTCTGATGGTGCGTTGACAAAAACGATTGCCATCGGCGACTCGGGTCGGCGCAGTACATGCCCAAGCAACTGGAGTCGCCTCCGACGCAACAAAACACTGGCGGCCGACAACTTGCTGGTGGCGTACAAGGCTGCACTGGAGATAGTTTGTGGGTAGCGCACATTAATACAATACCTCAACAGTGCCCGCTGTCCGGCGTTGATTTCTGCCTCCAGAGTTTTCGTCAGCGACCAGCTTTCACCGCCGTACAACAGTACGGTCTGTACACACGTGCGAAAAAGCTTCACTTTGAAGAGAGTCATCCAGACTTTAACCGAGAGTTTAATCGGTCAGTGGAGAGTCATCCAGGTGCTGATGTTGCGGTATGTACGGAAACACTGAGAAATTGGAGACGCATGTCGAGAAACTTGAAAATTGTTGATTTGAAGTCTGCATATTTGCAGATACAGGTTGACAGGCGGTTGTGGCCGTATCAACGAGTGATTTTCAGAGGTGTTGTTTATTATCTTACCAGGCTCGGGTTCGGTCTAAGCTCGGCACCGAAAATTATGACAGCAACTGTGAAGAAAGTTTTGGAGCAAGATGCGCGTGTGAAATCTGGTACTGATTGTTACATTGATGAGGTAATAGTAAATGAAGACATTGTATCAGCGGAAACAGTGACCAAACATTTAGCCCAGTACGGACTCGAGGCGAAAGCTCCGGAGTCATTGGATGGAGGACGTGTCCTGGGTCTGAAGGTGGCGCGTTGGGGAGGAAAAGTGTGTTTCAGTCGAGGAAACGTGCTTCCGACTGAGGATGAAATAAAAATGAAAATGACCCGTAGAGAGATGTTTTCAATCTGTGGCAGAATTGTGGGTCATTACCCTGTATGTGGATGGCTTCGAGTGGCGAGTAGTTATAATAAGCGGTCAAGCGAGGGACAACGATGGGAAGATGAGGTAGGAAGCACAGCCGTAGGAATGCTCAAAGAAATGCTGACGCGAATTGCTCGAGAAGATCCTGTGAGAGGGACTTTTTATGTGTCATCGACACCAAAACGCAGTGTGTGGTGCGATGCGAGTAGCTTAGCTGTCGGTGCTGCTGTAGAAATCTGTGGCCAAATAGTGGAGGATGCAGCTTGGCTCCGGAAGTCGGATGATTGTCAGCATATAAACCTTGCTGAATTAGATGCTGTACTGAAAGGCATCAACCTGGCTCTAAAGTGGGACTTGAAAGTGATTGAAGTGTATACTGATTCTGCCACTGTTTTGAGATGGGTACGCTCGACTCTGGAAGGTGATAGAAGAATAAAGGTGACGGGAATATCAGAGATACTTGTGAAACGACGACTGTCAATTTTGAAAGAACTCGTTGATGAGTTGAAACTGAGTATTTCTTCGACACTGGTTCCATCGGAGAAAAACAAAGCTGATGTATTAACACGCGTTCCGAAGACTTGGATGAGGGCAAATACAGTGGCTGCTGTAATAACGCCAGTCGTCGACATTGAAAGACTGCACTCGGACCACCATTTTGGTACTGAGAGAACACTGTATTTGGCGAGATTGGTGGACCCTTCGGTGCGAAGAGAAAGTGTGGAAGCTGTTGTGAAGCGGTGTAGAGTCTGTAAGATGGTAGACCCAGCTCCTGTGCGTCACGAGCCCGGTGAACTTAGTGTTCGTGAAAATTGGACACGCTTAGCGTTGGATGTGACGCACTATCGTGGACAGTCATATCTAACACTAATTGATCGTGGTCCAAGTCGCTTTGCGATATGGCGTGAAGTGGCCTCTGAAAGCGCCAAAGATATATGTCGGCATCTGACGCAAATACTCCTAGAGAGAGGGCCACCGGAAGAATTTCTTATGGACAACAGTCGTGCGTTTCGATCTTACGAGGCTGCAGAATTGTGCAAGGCATATAATATACTTCAGCATTACAGGGCGGCCTATAGACCATCAGGGAACGGTATTGCAGAACGTATGCACCGCACAATCAAGGTGATGGCATCAAGATCCAGAGACAGTCCACTGAAGATGGTATTCTGGTACAATCTGGCGGCAAAGGAGAATGCCAATGGCAGTACAGCACCATCGGAAGCGATATTCAATTACCACTGGAGGCATCCTGCTGCCAAAACAACACAGATGCGTGACACCACCAATTCGCGATACAAGTTAGGAGATACGGTGGTGGTGAAACCGAGCGACAGACGATGCACGTCCAGGTGGACAGAGGGGAAAGTCACTGGTGTACGTTCGGAAAATATAGTGGATGTTGACGGTGTTCCGAGACACGTGCTTGATATCCGTCGATTGTTCATTGAAGATGATTCAGAAGACGACCGGTCAGCCGTTGAATCAGAGGGCAATACAGTGGAAGTTCCGAGAAGATCACAGCGTAACAGACGGCCACCAGTGTGGATGGCCGACTATGTCAGATGATGAGGACATCACGGGGAAGTGTTGTATGTATTAGCATTATGATATTTACTTATTGTGTGCATTTGTATGAATGAAAGAGTCTTGCGTATGAAGCCACGTTATATATAATTAAGCTGTAGAATTGTGTATTGCGTATTGACTAATGTTTGATGTTGCCATTGGAACGGATGAGGGAATGTTGAATTCTCACAATGTGCGTGGTTGTTGTTGTTCGGAGTTGAAATCATACCGACGTGTTTTGTGAATACATATTTTTCCTTACATATACCGCCATAACTTCCTTCAGATACACTTTGGAAAATTACAAATTATACCGTATTGTAGAAAACAAGATTTCTAGCACGATGGTATAATTATTTTTATGTGTAACAAACAGTTACTGATAAATAGTAGAAAAATGAATTAATTTTAGTCAACCGGTTTTCAAGTGTAATTGTATTTCCCAGCATGATGGTATTATTTATTTAGATGTGTGATAATTAGTTTTTGAGAAATAGAGAAAAAAGTATAGAAAATCGGACGCGTGGAGTTTGAATGAAATTTTGAATGTAGATTGAATTTTTATTCCATTTTACATGTTTTAAATTCATTTTTGGGTATGAATTATAATTTGTTGAGTAGAACAGGAAATTTTCTACACAGTGGTATAATTTGTATAGTTGTACCATTGCTGGTTTAGGAGGAGTAGTCTACAGAAAATTGACCAAAATCTTCGCATTTTTCAGGATTTTGTATTTTCAGCGCTATAACTTTTTTTGGTTTTATTTTTAAAATTTGAAATTTCGTGTAAAGTGTAGACATGAAAATTTCCAACGTAATGGTATAAATTGTTAGCGGGTAAGCCAAGTGGTGGCCGAGTATTAGCTGATAGAAAATGGACCAAGGAGGGTGGGACACACGCACACACACACACACACACACAGACAGAGGATCTCTTTTATATATATAGATTAAGCCTGCGAAGACTGTCAGTGAGCAACCACTGACACTGCACGTACGAGAAAAAAAATCTGTTAGCATAGAAATGAGATGTGGTGCTTGCGTTGCAGACATGATGTCCCCCCGGGTGATCGAACATCCCCAGTCATTCCTCATATGCATATTATACGTATGAATATCTAATACTTAATGCCAATTGTTCTTAAAGCAAAATTTCAATAAATTCTTCCCTCGTGGAGTATAAGGTTTTGAATATTGGGTTTCAAGATTCTCGGGAACCTGATCACTACACAGAATGAACAATTGAATATATTTGCCGTTTTAGTTTAACGGAACACCAAACAAAATGTTTGATGTATCAAACGCAAATCGCTCAGATATGAAAATGACCGCTAATTCACATTTCGAGCATAATTATCACATATTTCGTCTACAACTAAGGGGAAGTAGTATGTCTTAGTAGTAGTAGCTGTCTTAGTAGTAGTAGTGTCTTAGTAGTAGTAGTAGAAGTAGTAGCTATATAAACCATACCGCAGAAATGATGAGGCGCAATCAATCATGAACTGAACACGTGGACAGCGACGAATCAAGTGAATACGCGACGACTCAAGTGAACACGCGACGACTCACGCTGTACAGGCGAAGGTATTAAAGGTTGGCGTTATGAAAAAAAATATAATAATATTTAATTATGGAAAATGATATTTACAACATAAATTAATTTTTTATGAAAAACATTAGTGTGAAATATAAAAAATACCAACAATATATTATCCTGGTAAAGGTTAAATTACAGGTTAAATACCTAAGTGGCAGATGCTACAAGGGAAGAAGCCGGAGCTTATGAACACACAGGTGTGATCCCGTGCAGCTCGCTGCCACCACAGAGCCGACCCTCTCCACGCTATGGCGCCACAAGGAAGGAGAGAGGGCCACCTCCCCAGAATGCATGACACAACACATGACTGATATCTGGTACCATCACTTACTGCTGGGTGGACAGGGGCTGTGGGGTTGTAGAATTCGCCCAATGAGATTCAGCTCCGCCGGGTTGATAAATGTAAACACATTTACATTTGTCAACTCTTTCCTGACTTTAAATACTTAGCAAAAGCAATAATATAAAATAATTACTACATTATTTGCAAAAAATAGTGTAGTAGATATGCAACTGACTAACTATATATATACCAAATACGTATTATATACCTCTAACTCATCATATGGTTGAAGGTATTTAAAGTTGGCGTGATAAAAAACGATCAAATCATTGGCGAAATTGTATATGATCGACAACATAAATTAAGCATCTGAATAATTTGATAAAAAAATATTTCAATGGTTAAAATATATTTACACTCGTCAAGTCCTTAACCTGACATTAAACATGGTTGAAGACAATCATGCGCCATGGTCGTTACCAAAAAAGTGATAACTGTATTATAAAACCGAATGGCGATTATTTTTCTATTTTTTATTATTTAACTTGTGATAAAACGATATTTAACTTGATTGGCAACATAAAATAACCTGTGAATAATTGATATTTGAAATATCTCTCAAGTATATTTACTGCTGAAAATATACAACGGACACTCCACGGACATTTGCTGTAAACAAAACAAAACAACGCAGAAACGACACGTACATAAAGATTCTGCACAATTTGCTATATGTATGTAATGTCAGGTTTCGGTTAGAAGCGTACAGTGAGCTACATGTTACATGATACTTGACACACTTACATGATACGCGATACACCTACTTGATTCGAGGAATGCTGAGTGTACGGTTACATGAGGCGAGTGAATGCTGAGCGTGCACGGGTTGCTACCGCGTACGGTACGGTGCTGGCCTTGGTGTTTGAGGTTGTGGCATTCTGCGTTGTGAGTTTGTGCTGTAAACTTGTGCTGTAATCTTTCGTTAATATATCGTGTGGTTTAGAGCGTTTCTTCTTGCTGCAATAATTCATGCGTGCGTGCGGACACTACAATATGATATGATATGCCGATATGCACCGCCGATATGCATCGCATCGTAGTAAGATCCTCGAGCGTTGGCTACAATGGTTCGTTGGCCGCAACGGTAGTAACACCTGTGCAACGAATGTTATTTGCTTTAAACAAAACAAAACAACGCAGAAACGACACGTACACAAAGATTCTGCACAATTCCCAATATGTAATAATCGCAAATTGCAAACAAGTGTTGGTTATTACAATTTGCTTACTATAAATTTGAAAGGAAATTTAAAGTATCACACAATTTATACCATTTATAAATACGCAGTGGACTGTGAGTCGCTGTGCCCACTGACATTCTGCACATACACAGACATACGAAATAACTTGCTACATATTTGTCTTCGCTTTTAAGGAGTTATATACTTTTACTTTTCTTCTCACCTTAGGAATTAGGGTGATATCCTGCATGCTTGAGTCTTGTCTTTATAGGGTGCGAACTCACATATACAATAACAATTACATTACACGTGGAACGAAGACACACACAATATATAATATTGACACCGCCTCAAACGTACAGGACGACCTTGACATGACCGCTGCCGTGCGCACACTCTCACGCAGCAGTGTCGAATAGACGACCCACTCTCAACACCGGGCGACATCTAGCGGCGACTCTTTCAGCATACCTGCTACACGTAGCACATATAGACTGCATACAATCACTATACACGAACGTAGATAGCACGGATACTGTGAACGTGTTAGAATCCACAATAACCGAGCTCAACATAAACCTACATATTGCAAAAGCAGATCATCGAATTATTAAAGTCATGTTCGAATTGCAATGCTTTCACATTCTGGAATGAGGAATACTTGCAGAACAGTAGAATCACAATGAACTCACCACCGAGCCCTATTCTAGCCAATATGCATAGGGAAAACCACGAAATGTCACATTATCGTAGTATCATAGAAAAAGGTAAGGTATGATTTTGACATGTAGACGACGTGTGGTATATTGCTGAACTATTAGTGTGTGTGTGTGTGTGTGTGTGTGTGTGTGTGTGTGTGTGTGTGTGTGTGTGTGTGTGTGTGCTTGGGCTATGATGTTTGCATATGCAAGTCTGTATGTTAGGGCGAGTGAAGGTGTGTGCGTGTTTGTGGCTGTGGTCCTTGCGCGAGCGGTAGATGTTTGTTTGTGAATGCGTGCGTGTCTGTATGCGCAGCACCAGTTGTACAGGCAGATGGTGTGCACGTGTGTGTATTAGGGCTGGGCAGGAACCGTGAAAATTGATACTCACGGTTCCGGATCCGTAGGGCAGCGGAACCGTTGGAACCGGTTCCGGAACCGGTTCCGCTTGGATGAAGAAAAAAATTATGTGCGCATAGGTAGGGACCACTCAATGTTTAGAGATCACCCAAAGGGAGAAGATACAAAAGAGAGTTGGCATAGATGAACGTGTGACTAGGAAAAAAACAAATGTTTATATAAATTCAAAATTTTATTGAAAGTCAAAGTTCTATCAGTTTCATTATAGTGGGTATTCTCACAAAATTAAATTCAACATTGCATAAATTTAATTTTTGTGGGGGATCCTCATTTTGTTTTTTTGGATGAGTGAAGCATATAATTCTTGACTACGGCCCTGTAATTAGAAGAAAAGCTTTAATATTCAATGAAGACATGTACAAGGCATTATAATCTCTATATTTAACAAAAGAAAAATGCATACAATGCTGACACAATAATGTGGCTAATGCTGCAAAAATGTGCTAAATAGTCAATGTACTTTCCAATATAAACAATGTTTGCGTATCACCTGTTACATAATATCTCAAACAAACAATAATTTGATTTCGGCTATTGCCCGAAAACGTTCGCTTATTCCGTAACGCACACGTTCACACACACATACACAAAACGCGTATATATTACATATTTTTATTCAAAAAGAGAATCATATTTAAGTTTTCTTCTTTGAGACTGTTCCGTCTGTGTGACATCCATTCACCGGCTTTTGAAAATAAACGTTCAGATGGAACGGAAAATGCCGGTGTGCACAAATATTTTGTCGCCACTTCATGTAGTCGAGGCAGTTTCAACACTCGGTCCCTCCACCATGATAATGGATTCACTTCTCGGGAGACGTGAAATGGAAAATATGAAAAATATGAATTTGAATAGTTATATATCGAGGCATATTGGCAATTTCACAACAATTCCATATTAGCGATATAATGGGCGTTCTCGGGTTAAAATAAAGTTAAATTTGGGAAGCAGTATGTTAGTTATTAGTATGACTCAATGCTTAAATGATAAAATATACGCCGAGTTCAACAAAAAAGAGTGATTTTCCCAAAAACGACCTCATTGAGTGATCATTATGAGATTCAATGATGAATATTGTGAACATTTTCGAAAATAATCGCAGGGTCACTAAGGCCCTCTGCTACGCTACTAATGTTGGAGCACTACAAGAATAAATAGAAACTAAAAAATAAGAGGGAAATCGATAAACATGCCATTTTAATAAGTACAAACAATTTCTAATATTAAACATTTATGTATGATAATGTATAAATATAAGGCAAAAACAAATTTTACTCACCACTCAAGTGTACACGGTGGACCTCACTAGATTCAATTAAAGAGCTCAAACACCAGTTGAGATGCTGGCGCTGGCAGTTTGACTGACAAATTATTTGTCCTTAGCCGCGTACAACCAAGGCAGCCTGCTGATTCCAGTCATAACAGATTCTGAGTGAAAACACGGTTTCCACACAAATATGACAGGATTCATCAATGTCCACACAATCTGACTTCCTTCCAGGATTTTCACGCACATTCCGTTCGATACAAGCAAACTTAGCCGGTATCTTTCTCGCCTGGTTCACACCTCTTTGGGTTTTCACATTCTTTGTGGGCGACACGTCAAATGTGATCGATGTGCCGTGATCACAGCTTTGGTCATGTATGCTTGTGTGCATTAGAATGGGTGGATTCTTTACTTTTCCAAAAGTTTATCTAGTACCAAGTTGCGGTAGATACATTTTTTCATGCTGATTCCGAAAATGTATATTTTATTGGATTCAATGAGAAAACCTTTTCCGGAAGTCAAGTTGAAACATCCATTTTGTCGTAAAATGTGCGATCGTGTAGCGTTTAATTGGCTGCCTTTGATTTTAAAATTATTGTTGTTTGTTTGATTGTTGAATTGTAATTGAAGTCACCATGGAAAGGATGCAGTTTTCACGCAGATTTAGAAAAATGTTGTATCAACATTCATGCGATACTTTTTCGCTCAAATTAGCTGAAAATGCGGTTATTAAATCAAATTCGGGTAATCATACGCCAAAAAGTAATATATTAATAATATATTTAATAAAATATGCGTAATAAATAATATGTATTAAATTTAGTATTATTCCTAGTGTAATATGACTCTGCGCGCACAGAATTACTTGCAAATAGTGTACATGTATTTCAGAGAAAAGAAGACAATATAATACGCATTTTTTAAATACACGTGAAAAACTGCATTCACCGCAATTTCATATTAGCGTTAATTCTATAACGCACCGTAGTGTTCATGTAGTGTGTGCGCAAGGCGCATACATTTTCCTGTCAGTCCTGATACTAAGATCCGTGTGGACCCGGGTCGAGAATCGGAACCGTGTGGACTCGGAACCGTGTGGACCCGGGTCCGAGTATCGGAACCGTGTAGACTCGGGTCCGTGTGGACCCGGGTCCGAGTATCGGAACCGTATAGACTCGGGTCCGTGTGGACCCGGGTCCGAGAATCGGAACCGTGTAGACTCGGATCCGTGTGGACCCGGGTCCGAGTATCGGAACCGTGTAGACTCGGGTCCGTGTGGACCCGGGTCCGAGAATCGGAGCCGTGTGGACTCGGATCCGTGTGGACCCGGGTCCAAGAATCAGAACCGTGTGGACTCGGATCCAAGAATCGGAACCGTCTGGACTCGGATCCGTGTGGACTCGGATCCGAGAATCGGAACCGTGTGGACTCGGATCCATGTGGACCCGGTTCCAGAACCGGTTCCGAGTCTCGGACTCGGTTCCAATACCCACGTAGCAGAATCGTCAGAACCGGTTCCGGAACCGGTTCCTGCCCAGCCCTAGTGTGTATGTGTATGTGTGTGATTCTGTTTGTGTTGGTGTGCGTGTGTGCTGAACTTTATTGGTGACTGTAACTAGGGGAAATGGAGAGTCGGTCTTGAGGCGTGCTTACGAGTGGTGTGGTCTTGTAGGCGCGCGTGGGACAGCGATGTCCCACTAAGTACTCGTAATTGTGCCGAAATCCACCGACTTAAATATTGTCTCTTCTCTACCGCTGCTCGGCTTCCCATGAGACGAATTGGAAAACTTTGTATTTAATGGCACACAAAATGGCATTATGAAAATATAAGCAAAAACGAAGAACGCCGAAGAAGCCAAAACACAGGCGTGTATTGCAGCTTCGCATGTGCATAGCCAAGACCTCGCTGCAAAACACCAGTGCAAACAGTTGCAGCCGGCAACGTGTGTACTGCATGTGTGCAGCACCGTCCTAGCGCGTCAAAAACAACACTATTTTTTGCTTTGATCTGAGCGGTCAAAACAAACGCACTACACTGTATATATACACACTGTAAATATACACACTGTAAATATACTACACTGTATATACATATATACCAAGAAGGAATAGTGGCACGAACAGAGATACTGGCGCACGAAACGGACAACATGCGTTTGAAGCTAATGGAAGCGATTTGATGATGATGATGATGATGTACGCATATATTAAACCCAGCTGAAGCAGGAGGTACAATGCGCTATAGCCACATTCAAAATGAATTACTGGTGTATCAGCCGCCCTAGTAAATGAAATACGGACCATAAAGCGCCCTAGTAAATGAAATACGGTTAAAAGTCAAAATATCAACACATTATACTCATATTCTCATTAAGTTCAAATTAATGACTGATATACGAATTGATTTGAAATATTTTCATCCTGAATATATTGGTGTAAAAATAACGCAAAAACGCGAAAATGCGTAAATTGCGATAATGTGATGAATTCTAAGCTTTGATTCCGTATCCCCGTTATTTTACAAACTGAGAAGATTACTTTTAGATTCGTGTAGAGTAAATAGAGATGTATTCAATGAAGATGAGGACGACGATGAAATGATAGCACTGAAATGCACTCCAGAAAACAAAACTTATAATAAACAATAAACACTTTGTGGCCTCGCACCAATGACAATTACTAATACACTACCAGCACACGAACACCACCAACACTCACAACGCTCAAAACCAGACTGCTTGTAGCTCGCTTCAGCCACACACACAGGCGTCACACGTCACAATGTCAAAGTACACCGACCAATTAGCACACAGTACTCGAGTCACGTGACAAGCCAAGTCACAAGAGCCATACGCACACTTGAGCATATACACGCACATACACGGTAACTCGCATTCATGGAAAAGAGCAGGCACACCATTCGCGCACTTGAACATACACATACATACAGACATACAAACACATCTACGCGGTTACACGATTTCATCACACTGTACATACACAATACGAATACCTATTACATGCCCCCATGGTGCTCACACCAATCAAAAACAATACATGATCGAACCAATACAGCGGCAACAAAAACCTACACATGATACAGGCAATCAATAATTAAAACTAGTGCAATACATAGTCACGGTGCCAGGCAGGAACTCTTCTCTGTCGTGTAGGACGGCTGTGACTCACCGATTCACTGGCTTCTGCAGACACAGCATCACCGTCGTCGCCGCTACGAGGTCTGAGGTCGCGCACGTGACGCAGCATGCCGTCCCCTCGACCACCTGGTCAGACGCAACCGCCGTAACACGACCCTCGACAGACGGTTGAGTGCACCTCGTACCACTGTTGCGCACCCACACTGGATCACCGGTGTCAAATGCATCAATTGTCTGACGCATCGTCATACACGCTCCCTGTTCGCCCACAATATCACGCCATTGATAGTTGTACAGTACGTGTGCAAGCGTTCCCTTGCGGTCACTGAAAGGACTCGTATTATACAGATGTACAGCTTCACCGATGGAACAGTGCTTGCGAGCAGCAATCACCTTCATAGTGCGGTGATTCCTTTCTATAATACCATTGCCAGTGGGTCTGTACGCCGCTCGAAATCGCACCTCAATACTCCACTTTGCTGCAAATGATAGAAACTGCTGACTTCTGAATATAGTCGCATTGTCTCACAATAGCTGAGTGGGGAAACCTCGCTCAAGAAACATCTCTTCAAGATATCTCGTGATATTATCAGAGTCGGATCGCCTCAGCAATCGCCACAAAGAAAATCTTGATGGTCCACAGTCAATCACGGACAGATATTCTTGACCTTGAAAGTGTGTGACGTCTATAGCGAGTCTGTGCCATATCACTCCAACTGATAACTCACCTCTTGGCCATTTTCGCGGGGCAGGATCGATTGATTGGCAAGTGTTACAACTCGCCACCACGTTTTTCACATGTCTCCTGGATACCGGAGAAGAACACTCCCTCCGCGCAAAAAATAGTGTTCTCCGCACGCCAGGATGTCCGGCACGCTCGTGAATTTTGCGTATGTTCACCGTGTCATCATGTGGTACAACTGTTGCAGCGGCAGAAGCACTTTCAATCAGCCATTTCTGCGGCACACGAGTCAGCGAATCGGCGCGGTTTCTCTTTGATGGTACCAGCTCCACATAAATTTTCAATTCAAGTTCGTCGGCTAATTGTTTTACTATGTTTAATCTGCGACGAATCAACAGCTCGTTCTGTGCCTTGGTGCGCACCCGCGTCCTACCGCTTAAAATGTCGCTAATCCATCGAAACACTGTGACAGAGTCGGATTTGATCAAGAGGTTGGTCATATTCCAGCTCACCGCCATATTGATCCCGCGAATTGCAGCGTCCAATTCCGCCATATTTATGTGAGCTGTCTTGTCTGGTCTCAACCACGAGGCGTCTTCAACAATATCTCCGTCGACTTCGAGTATAACTCCGAGTGCCAAAGAGCTCGCGTCGGTCCATATTGTCGCTCTTTTTGAGTTGACACTCCAGTGGCCTCCCACAGGATCTACTTGCCGCACTTGTTTGTCGATGAAGGCTAATATATCGCGAATTTGGTTATCGTCGTCAATTCGGTCAGACCAGCCTTTTGTAAGCTAATTGGCTCGCCGTTTAGCAAACGCTGTCAAAATTCTTAGCGAGCCACAGACCGGCATGTGGCCTACCAGCTTACCGCACCACGAGAATACGTTTCGGCGCCTTAGATCTGTCGGTGGTGGGTCGATTTTGTTGTCTCGACTCCAAACCATATCTCCATTCTTTCTCGACACTCTCAGACCCAGCACACGAGCACCATCTCTCAGGTTGTCCGGTTTCTTGCTCACCAAGTCATATTTTCCTAGATGACCACGCACCTTTTCCGCGCTGACTACATTGAGGTCAACAAATATATCATCCAGATATGCGGAAGTCCCTGCGCTCACACACTCATCTTGCTTCAACACATAATCCAGTATTGTCTGCAGAACGGCGGGTGCCACACTCAGACCGAAACCCATCCTCGTTAAGCTGTATCGCTTGCCGTCAAATATCACTGTCTGATATTGCCACAACTTCTTTTCGACGTGAATTTGCAGATATGCTTTTTCCAAGTCCAGCACTGCTGCATTACTCCCACGACGACGCCACTGGCGCAGCTTATTTGCACACACATCAGCGGACCCTGTGTACGATTTGATGTAGTCGTTCAGCTCCCTGAAATCACACACGGGCCGGACTTTGTTCTTATTGGGCTGAATAATCGCCATGAGGGGGATTAAGACTTTTGGAGGACCCATCTCCTGCTCATCGTACTCTCTTAGCCAGCCATTGTTTATTCACTTCTGAATTTCGTCTTCATACTCACGACGAGCACACTGCTTCACATTGTACGTAGCTACTCTGTTATGAAGGTAGTCAGGCTCAGTGGACCGCCATTTCCATGCAGCTTTCCATGTGAGATGCTGTTCGTCAAAATAAACTGTAAAATACTTCTGTTCCAACAATACACTTCTGGGTGCCGTAATCACCAATCCTGCAGCTGTCTCTACCAGAGACTGGCTTGTACACTGTCGGTGTGAATCCGTGGGTCCAAACTTGACCTGCCCATCTCCATTCACTGCGACACCACCAAAAGATCTTACACCATTCATACCAAGAACAAAATTGTAATTCAAGGGACGAAAATTCACAGCAATAGCTTCAACAATAACTACACGACCAAATGCGTCCCGCAGTCGCACACTTGTCACACCTTCACATGCTTGTCTTGACGCGTTGATCAAAACTACATCGGTATACGCCTTAGATTGCTCTCTACATAGTGCAGCGTATATCAAACATTTACTGCAGCCAGTATCAACCAAAACATCACAATACACACCATTGACACGCATGTGCGCCGTAGGAGCGGAGACGCTCAGTGATGCTGCGGAGAAGGAGCCGGTGCATTCGCTGCTTCTCCGTTGTCGTTTCCCGGACATCTTGGCCTTACATGAACGGTCTCACCATATCGGTAACATCGCACTACACGGGTGTTGCCATATTTGATCAAATTGTCTCTGCGAAAAGATCCGGCGCATCCCCTGGAAAAATGGCCTGATTCTCCACACTTGAAACAGATGACATCTCGACTTGGGCGATTTGTACGGCTACCGGCTGATCCTTTGCCAACGGTCGCAGCTGCTACATTGCTTGTGCGGTAATTATCTGCAACAAGCATTCTTGCTCTTTCCAACAACTGATGCAAGCTGAGAGTCTCTATCCTTGCACTGTTTCTCAGAGATGATCTCACGTGCTCAGGTAACCCAAAAAGAAACGCTCCTGATATTGTTTTTTCGCTCATGCCTCCCGCAAATTGAGCAAGCCTTTTTATGTCTGCCAGATATGTATCCACTGGTTCGCACGGCTGCAAGCGACGACGCTGCAGCGGCCCGTACGCTGTGAACGAATCGACATCAAAAGCGTCGCGCAATGTCTTCTCCACTGTTTCGATGTCAAACTTGTCGTTCTCGGGAATCTGATCATACACTTTGTATGCGTGATCGAATAGTCTCAGTGGTACAACTGAAACCAGATCCCGCACTCCATGCGGACGACAGGTCCACTTGAGACGACTCAGCCACTCTGATACGTTTTCACCGGCGACACCACGAAATTCCGGAATCAACTTCACATCGAAATACGACTGGACATGCAGAGGAGCCTTCGATTCTTCGATAGACATTGCGATGATTATGGCCGAAATAGCTTGTAGAGTAAATAGAGATGTATTCAATGAAGATGAGGACGACGATGAAATGATAGCACTGAAATGCACTCCAGAAACAAAACTTATAATAAACAATAAACACTTTGTGGCCTCGCACCAATCACAATTACAAATACACTACCAACACACGAACACCACCAACACTCACAACGCTCAAAGCCAGACTGCTTGTAGCTCGCTTCAGCCACACGCACAGGCGTCACACGTCACAATGTCAAAGTACACCGACCAATCAGCACACAGTACTCGAGTCACGTGACAAGCCAAGTCACATGAACCATACGCACACTTGAACATATACACGCACATACACGGTAACTCGCATTCATGGAAAAGAGCAGGCACACCATTCGCGAACTTGAACATACACATACATACAGACATACAAACACACCTACGCGGTTACACGATTTCATCACACTGTACATACACAATACGAATACCTATTACAATTCGGTTTTCAACAAACGTTGGTTTAGATTACACCCAGCCGGGCCACAGATCTACATACAGCTGATAAAAATTGGCCAAGATGGTCACTCGCTTAACTTTCAGTCACTAGATACGTCACTGTCAGATTCACTTGCGACAGGGACCATTTTTCCACCGCCGATATGCATCGCATCGTATTAAGATCCTCGAGCGTTGACTACAATGGTTCGTTGGCCGCATCGGTAGTAACAACTGTGCAACGAATGTTATTTGCTGTAAACAAAACAAAACAACGCAGAAACGACACGTACACAAAGATTCTGCACAATTTGCAATATGTAATAATCGCAAATTGCAAACAAGTGTTGGTTATTACAATTTGCTTACTATTAATTTGAAAGGAAATTTAAAGTATCACACAATTTATACCATTTATAAATACGCAGTGAACTGTGGGTCGCTGTGCCCACTGACATTCTGCACATACACAGACATACGAAATAACTTGCTACATATTTGACTTCGCTTTTAAGGAGTTATATACTTTTACTTTTCTTCTCACCTAAGGAATTAGGGTGATATCCTGCATGTTTGAGTCTTGTCTTTATTGGGTGCGAACTCACATATACAATAACGATTACATTACACGTGGAACGAAGACACACAAAATATACAATATTGACACCACCTCAAACGTACAGGACGACCTTGACATGACCGCTGCCGTGCGCACACTCTCACGCAGCAGTGTCGAATAGACGACCCACTCTCAACACCGGGCGACATCTAGCGGCGACAATTTCAGCATGCCTGCTACACGTAGCACATCTACACTGCATACAATCACTATACACGGACGTAGATAGCGCGGATACTGTGAACGTGTTACAATGCACAATAACCGAGCTCAACATAAACCTACATATTGCAAAAGCAGATCATTGAATTATTAAAGTCATGTTCGAACTGCAATGCTTTCACATTCTGGAATGAGGAATACTTGCAGAACAGTAGAATCACAATGAGCTCACCATCGAGCCCTATTCTAGCCAATATGCATAGGGAAAACCACGAAATGTCACATTATCGTAGTATCATAGAAAAAGGTAAGGTATGGTTTTGACATGTAGACGACGTGTGGTATATTGCTGAACTATTAGTGTGTGTGTGTGTTTGGGCTATGATGTTTGCATATGCAAGTCTGTATGTTAGGGCGAGTGAAGGTGTGTGCGTGTTTGTGGCTGTTGTCCTTGCGCGAGAGGTAGATGTTTGTTTGTGAATGCGTGCGTGTCTGTATGCGCAGCACCGGTTGTACAGGCAGATGGTGTGCACGTGTGTGTAGGTGTATGTGTGTGATTCTGTTTGTGTTGGTGTGCGTGTGTGCTGAACTTTGTTGGTGACTGTAACTAGGGGAAATGGAGAGTCGGTCTTGAGGCGTGCTTACGAGTGGTGTGGTCTTGTAGGCCCGCGTGGGACAGCGATGTCCCACTAATTACTCGTTATTGTGCCGGAATCCACCGACTTAAATATTGTCTCTTCTCTTTCGCTGCTCGGCTTTCCATGAGACGAATTGGAAAACTTTGTATTTAATGGCACACAAAATGGCATTATGAAAATATAAGCAAAAACGAAGAACGCCGAAGAAGCCAAAACACAGGCGTGTATTGCTGCTTCGCATGTGCATAGCCAAGACCTCGCTGCAAAACACCAGTGCAAACAGTTGCAGCCGGCAACGTGTGTACTGCATATGCGCAGCACCGTCTTAGCGCGTCAACAACAACACTATTTTTTGCTTTGATCTGAGCGGTCAAAACAAACGCACTACACTGTATATATACACACTGTATATATACTACACCGTATATATACTACACTGTATATATACTACACTGTATATATACTACACTATATATATACCCAGAAGAAATAGTGGCACGAACGCGCGAATGCGCGAGGTGCCAACAACGACCACGCGCAGTAGCGTGAGCCATATGTGTCATAGACCAGAGGTGCGAATTTCGCACACTGTGCGCACACACGAGGCGTGAGAATAGCACATTCATGCGACGTCCTATATAAACATACAATCGACAACAAACAACGGCATTTAGTTGGCCACATTGTCTGAGGATGGAGTCCGTCTACTCCGAAACGTTACACATCGGTGAATTACTGCACAAGCTCAACGGCGATCATCAAAAACTCGCACGAGCGATTGAGACGACGAGGAAGAAGATTGAAAACTGCAAAGCGGCAATCCAGTGTAATCTCGTCGATGAGAAGAGGTATATATATATATATATATATATATATTTGAAGTTTTCGACATATATGAAGAAAGAATTGTGACAAAGAGTGGCAGTCATTTGTGTTTTCTTTTCTCTTCTTTTCTTTTCTACTTATATATATATATGCTCTGTTGAATTATACAGCATTTTCTGTGTTGTTTCTTTTGTATGTACATTTCTCTATACGTCTCACCAGCTTCTTCTGGTTCTCAGAGAGCTTTCCCAGTAGTACCGAAAAACTCATTTTTGCCCGAGGCACCTTTTGACATATATTAATGTCATCTTCAGGGGCATATATATACACATAGCAATCGTAAATAAATATACACTAAACTGAAAATCAAATTTGAATGAGACGTTAAATACTCTAGAAAATTCCAATATAAAAGTATATAAAATTCATGCCGAGTGCACATTTGCACTGCCGTTTGATATAGATAAATTCTGGCTAGGTGCAGGATGTTGTGATGCGCTTCTCTGTTGGTTGTTGATGTTGTTTTGCTGTCTTATAGATGGAAGAATTACGTCAGGCTGTTGTTGGACGTTTATAGTTGGTTTCCGCGTACAAATCAACACTGCTTCTATCATTTTGAGCTTTCTGATGTTATGCTCCTGGCAAATGACGGATGTATTGTCAGTGAGGATTGTTCTGTTGAGCTTGATCTTATGCTCTTGCGCGTAGTGCCGAAAAATAGCGCCGTCGTGCAAGTGAGCAGTGAGTCGCTTGTGCAAAGTTGTTGTTGTGTGGCCGATGTATTCAGAATTACGGAGACTGCAGTCTCCAGTTTGGCATTTATGTGAATACACGACGTTCACTTTTTGCGTCTCTTCGGTCCTTGGTAGGCAGCTATTCTTGACAATCGACTGGTATGTTTTTCGAGTTTTGTAGTAAATGACTAGGTTAATTTTTGTTTCTGGTTGACATGGAGTAACGTGTTTCCTAATGATTTTCTGAAGTGCAGTCTCGTCTTGCTTGTAATTTGAGCTCATAGTGTTTCTGTAATATAATTTGAGTGTATCTTGGTCTCTGTCTCGGTTGTTTTCATTCGTAATCATGAAGTCATGTAGTTTTTGTCTGATTACGTCATCGATGTCTTTTTGTGTGTAGCCATTATTAGTCAATAATTTGCCGACTCTATTGATTTCCGCGTCTGTATTAGTCCATGTTGAACAGTGAGTTAGCGCCCTCTTGATGTACGAGCTAATTACACTGCGTTTGATTTGCTCTGGGCATTCACTCTTTGCATTCATGCAAAAACCTAGATTTGTGGATTTCACTTGCACCGATGTTATGAATGATGTTACGTCTCTTTGAATCAGTATGTCCAGAAATGGGAGTTGGTTGTTTGCTTCATTTTCGATGGTAAATTTTAAACAGGACTTTTTTCAAAGTAGTCCTTGATTGCATGCAAGTTCATTTCGTCTTCCATGTTTACAAAAATGTCATCTATATACCGTACATATATAGATGGTTTCATGTCCGGATGGTTTTTAAAGCATTCTTCTTCTAGGTGACCCATGTATAAATTTGCAAAAGTAACTCCAAGGGGTGAGCCCATAGCTACTCCGTCACATTGTACGTACATGTCACCGTCAGGTGAGAGGAACGGTGATTCTTTGGTACACACACTTAATAACCTACGAAGATGATGCTCAGGAATGTCCAGTACTGCAGCATGTTTATGATATATATAATCACAAATGATATTAATTATTGATATTGATTAAAGTCAATTGCAATTTCGCATTTTGCAATCTTTTTCCTGGTGGATTCTAAATCTCTTGCCAGTTTCTGGTCGCTTTGACTCAAACACTTCAAAAGTGTTCCTATATTCTGTAACGTGGTATATTTGTGGTATATTTCATTTGTATTGGTTGAGCAATAGTGTGGTATAGTTGCGCCCGTGTGACTATTGAACTGTTACGTTTCCGCTTGTGTGATGTTGTGGAGTTGTTCTTTGTGTAGTTAAGCGTCAATATAATCATTATAGTATTCCTTGTATCATTCTAATAATAATCACTCGATCATTCTAATCTTGATACGTTTAAATTAACTACACAAAGAACCTTGTTATTGTGATGGAAAAATATCTGAAACCAGATCGTCTGTCAGTTGAGCCAAACGCTCCTGATTCAACACAACAGTGGTTGCACTGGAAAAATACGCTGGACAATTTTCTTTATGCCATACAAGCCGACGAGACGAGCAAACTGCCGCTGCTTGTAAATCTGGTGAGTCCTGAAGTGTTCCGGTTCATAGCAGAGTGTAGCACATTCAAAGCGGCCATCGATGAGCTTCAGTCATTATATGTGAAACCGAAGAATGTTGTGTTTTCGAGGCATCAGTTGGCCGCGCGCAGACAGACGTCCAATGAAAGTGTGGACCAGTATATACAAACACTGAGAGAACTGGCCAAAGACTGTGGATTCATCTCTGTTGACAGCAATACATATCGGAGCGAGTACATTCGAGACGCTTTTATCAGGGGATTGTCGTCAGACGAAATCAGACAGCGCCTGTTGGAAACGTCGGATCTAGATCTGGAGAAAGCAGTCAGTCTGGCTAGATCTCTTGAGTTGGCGAAAATCAACTGTGGTCAGCTTCAGTCGATGCCGCTTTCTGTCGCGGCGCTGCAGGAAGTCCGAGATAAGCGATCGAAACAGCAGTCTGCTGAGCAAGAGGAATTCAGTGAAGAAGTCGTTGCGGCCGCCCGAAGAGCCGATCGTGCGCCGCCGGATCGTAAAGTTCAGTCCTGCTGGTTCTGTGGAGGTGAGCGTCATAGTCGGCGATATTGTCCAGCCCGCAACGTAGTCTGTCGCCAATGCCAAACGACAGGACATTATGCCAAGATGTGTCGAGGACAAAAATCAACTGCGTCAGCGACAGTGCACAGTCTGGCAGCGACAAAATCTTCAGCAGCCGTGCCCAGTGATCTGAGGAAGTCTACTATGTATGTATGGTTGAATGAACATCATCAGCTGGATGCCTTAGTGGATACCGGGAGCTCTGTGAGTTACATTTCTCAATCAGTTGTCTCAAGACTCAGAGTTAAAACAACACCATGCCAAGAAAGAGTGTCCATGGCGTCTATGTCGCTGACTTCAAAAATAGAAAGAAAATGTGTAGTGAATCTACTTGTCCAAGGGAAAATGTACAACGATGTGGAACTATTGGTAATGCCTCAACTCTGTTCAGACATAATAATGGGGCACGATTTTTTGAGACGACATAAATCTACAGAAATCCAGTTCGGAGGAGATTTGCCACCACTAGTATGTGGTCTGTCAGCGGTGAAACTCTCGCAGGCGCCGCCCCTCTTCAATTTGGGAAATCACGTACGGCCAATTGCGACAAAATCTCGTCGGTACACCATGGAGGAAAGAGCTTTCATCAAGTCCGAGACTGACCGCTTGCTGAAAGAAGGGATTATAGAGCCGTCTGTATCGCCCTGGCGAGCTCAGGTAGTCGTCATCTGCAGTGACCAAGGAAAAAAGAGGATGGTGATCGACTACTCCCAAACAGTGAATAAATTCACTCTACCCGACGCGTACCCTCTTCCAAACATTGAGGAGACTGTGGAAAACATCGCCCAGTATCGATTCTTCAGCATGATTGACTTAAAAAGTGCCTATCATCAGGTGCCGATTGCCGATAGTGATAAGTCTCTCACAGCCTTTCAGTCAGGAAATCAACTGTATCAGTTTCGACGAATTCCCTTCGGAGTTACCAATGGTGTGGCGTGCTTCCAAAGATTCATTGATGATTTCATTCGCGAACATGAGCTACGCGGCACTATTGCTTACTTGGATGATATCACAATAGGTGGAGCCACTCGAGAAGAGCACGATGAAAACTATGAAAGATTCATAAAGGCGGCAGAAAAAGTTGGACTGACGTTCAATCATGACAAATGTCAAGTAGCTGTGAAAGAAATCAAAGTTCTTGGTTACCTCGTATCGGGTGGTTTTGTTCGACCAGACCCATCTAGACTGCAGTCGTTGAAGGATATGCCGTTACCGCGTAATCGAAAGACCTTGTTGCGAACTGTGGGATTATTCTCATACTACTCTAAATGGATTCCCTGTTTTGCTGAGAAAATAAAGCCACTGATAAATTCTGAGTTCCCGCTTAGTGAGTCAGCAGTTACGGCCTTTGAGAATCTCAAGGATGTGATAGCGGAGGCAGCGCTACAGGCCATCGAGCCCGGTGTTCCGTTTGTTGTAGAAACGGATGCATCCGATGGAGCAGTCGCTGCCACTCTCAGTCAAAACAACCGTCCTGTTGCCTTTTATTCTAGAACGTTATCAAAGTCAGAATATCATTGGTCTTCGGTGGAGAAGGAGGCGCTGGCCATAGTCGAAGCCGTGAAGCGATGGCGGCATTATCTTTGTGGCAGAAGATTTTCACTCGTCACAGATCAGCAGGCGGTATCTTTTATGTTCAACCAGACGCAGCATTCTAGGATCAAGAATCTTAAGATTCTCCGTTGGCGACTTGAGCTCTCAAACTTCGGCTATGACATCGTGTATCGCCCGGGACGGGATAACGCTTCTGCAGACGCGCTTTCTCGTAAGTACTGTTCTGCTATCACTCAGTCTGATCTGGGAAAAATTCACACTGATCTTTGCCACCCTGGAATAACTAGAATGTATCATTTTCTCAGAGTAAAAAATATTGCGTGTTCGATTGAGGATGTAAAAGCAGTGATTCGTTCATGTCCTGTGTGTGCTCGTTGCAAGCCGAGGTTTCATAGACCGGTTTCACAGTATCATTTAATCAAAGCTACGCAGCCCTTTGAAAGATTAAGCCTCGATTTCAAAGGTCCATTGACCTCTGCTAATAGGAATAGGTTCTTTTTAACAATAGTTGACGAGTTCTCTCGTTTTCCATTTATTTATCCATGTGCCGATACTAGTGCGAAAACTGTCATTGCTTGTTTGGGCCATCTATTTTCGATTTTCGGATTACCCGCATTCATTCATTCCGATAGGGGATCAGCATTCATGTCCAGTGAATTAAAAGATTTCCTATCATCGCGTGGGGTGGCTACTAGCCGTTCTACAGCTTTTCATCCGCAAGGGAATGGACAATGCGAAAAGTACAACGATACGATTTGGAAAAGTCTTGTGTTGGCCACTCAATCTAAGGGGTTGGACATTAGCAACTGGCAAGATGTTATGTGCGATGCTCTTCATTCTATTCGGTCCTTATTGTGCGTGTCAACAAATTGTACACCTCACGAGAGAATGTTTTCGTTTACACGTAGATCTAGTGTGGGCCCATCTATTCCATCGTGGCTAACTGAAGCTAAACGTGTGTACTTGAAAAATCACAATAAGCATTCGAAGTATGATGAGTCTGTGGATCAGCTTGAGCTACTGGAAGCAAATGACAAATATGCTTATGTGAGGTTCAAAGGAGGTCGAGAAACAACTGTGTCCACTAGAGATCTCGCTCCATGTCCGGAAGATCAGCCCAATCTTGAGAGATTGGCAGGTGATAACAGTAGTCAGGTGGGTGAACTCAATGAGCCCACTCAGCAAACAAATGTCGAAACTCCTCCATGCGAGGTACAGTGTGAAGTCGCTGACCCAGCTCCATCTCCAGTAGTTCAGCTGAGACGGTCGAGTCGAGTTAGGAGACCACCAGCTCGTTATCGCGATGAATGAATGAATGAATGTTTTTTTGTGCTGCTATATTGAAATTGGATGGGGAGATTGTGGTATATTTCATTTGTATTGGTTGAGCAATAGTGTGGTATAGTTGCGCTCGTGTGACTATTGAACTGTTACGTTTCCGCTTGTGTGATGTTGTGGAGTTGTTCTTTGTGTAGTTAAGCGTCAATATATTCATTCTAGTATTCCTTGTATCATTCTAATAATAATCACTCGATCATTCTAATCTTGATACGTTTCACTACCGTACATATATAGATGGTTTCATGTCCGGATGGTTTTTAAAGCATTCTTCTTCTAGGTGACCCATGTAGAAATTTGCAAAAGTAACTCCAAGGGGTGAGCCCATAGCTACTCCGTCACATTGTACGTACATGTCACCGTCAGGTGAGAGGAACGGTGATTCTTTGGTACACACACTTAATAACCTACGAAGATGATGCTCAGGAATGTCCAGTACTGCAGCATGTTTATGATATATATAATCACAAATGATATTAATTATTGATATTGATTAAAGTCAATTGCAATTTCGCATTTTGCAATCTTTTTCCTGGTGGATTCTAAATCTCTTGCCAGTTTCTGGTCGCTTTGATTCAAACGCTTCAAAAGTGTTCCTATATTCTGTAACGTTTCGGAGTTTGCTGATTCCATCATCAGACAATTCATAAAAGCACAATACACATGATATACAATACACAACGAATATATACGATTGTTCAAAATGTGGGCGAATATTTAAATACAATGACTATAGTCGCGCCTAGGTGCTAGCGACCAGGGATCACGCCAAGGTGCTATCATCAAGCGGATGTGCGGGCGTCTGACTGTCGCAGGGGCGAGTCGAGTTTCGCTCAGATGGGGGGGCTGGCTGAGCTGGAAGTACACCATGTTAACTTCCTGCTGAATGTTTATTGATGGCCGCAGCTGTTTATTGATGGCCTCAGCTCAGCAAGCAGGCGCAGTTTATGCGTCGTTTTAATTCGCCAGCACCTCAGTACCGCGAACAATATCCTCACGTGTCAGTTTTTGTTTGATCCGATCTAAAATGATTTTTGATGGCGCCGTTGCTCAGGTGGCAAGTCAGCCGCCGCGACAGCGTCGTCGTCGTCATACCAATATATCTTTGAGGTCCACACTCCTCAACATTGCATGTGAGTTGGTAAACGGCGTGATGCTGCTGCAGCTGCGCAGGCTTGTCGCATTCTGGTTTGTTACGGAGAACCAAGTTTGCCGTCTTCTGTGTTTTGCAATAAATACTCAATTTCACAACAGTGTTTTCTTCAGTGGCCTTCACGTTATTCTCGACAATGTTTTTCATCACACGTTAATCCACTCTGTGCGTGGTCGAAAATACGTTTTTGTAATAGAGCTCAATGCTTTTTGTGTCTGGGCGATTCGATATATATTTTTGGAAAAAATTATTCAGCGTTTCTGCGATGACGTCTGATATCTCTGTGTTGCAATAACCATTATTTACCAAGACTTACGTAACTCGCTCCAGTTCACTGTGAGTTGATTGCCACGTTGAACAGTGTGTCAGAGCACGACTGTTCGTTGATTTATGTGTGTATGTATATTTATATATATACACATAAATCAACAAACACGATGTCGAGCACTTGATATCTTCCAGACTGTCCAAGTACCTGGAGAGCAGCAATCTGCTGTCGGAAAACCAATTTGTATACCGCAAAAAACTCAGCACGACTGACGCTCTGCTTACTATCACGGATGAGTTCCAGCAAGTGCTAGACAAAGGCAGTGAAGCCTGGATTTTGCAGTTGGATTTCTCGGCAGCATTTGACCGTGTGAGCCACCAGGGCTAGTTGCAAAAACTGAGAAACATTGGAGTCGGCGGACGTTTGCTAAGTGTTTTGCATCAATTTCTCTCCAATCGCGTACAACGTGTTGCCATCGATGAAGCATACAGTGGCTGGCAGAGCATTGTGTCCGGTGTCCCGCAGGGAAGTGTGTTGGGTCCTATTTTGTTCAGCATTTACTCCGCTGACCTGTACACAACCACACGCAACCCTGTATATGGATATGCTGATGATATCACCTTGATGGCTGTAATTTCATCTCCTTCGGACAGACCACAGGTGCGTCAAACGGTCAACGACGATCTCAGCAGCGTCCTGAAGTGGTGTGAGAGGTAGAATATGAAGCTGAACACTTCGAAATCTAAATGCTTGTTGGTTTCTAGGTCACGTACCGTTCAGCCTTCACATGGAGCTATCCTCATAAATGACGCCCAACTCAGCGTGTGTGATGAGCTCAAAATATTGGGAGTACATGTAGACTCAAAGCACGATGCACGATGCTTTGAGTCTACATGTCTTGAGTCTACATCTTTTGAGTCTACATCATTTGTAGTCTTGTATGTAGTCAGTTTACACGTTTATGTATCATTTGTGGGTATAAATTATAACTTATCTTGTAGAACACAAAATTATCTACAGAGTAGTATATTCCTGTGTAATCGCAAGTGCGTCAATTGTGATTGGACTTCAGTGAAATTAAATCAGTGTATATTCATGTGTAATCGCAAGTGCGCATAATAGCTGTCAAATTGGCAACATGACATTTTGACTTTACACCGCCGTAACTTCCTTCAGATACCCTTTGGAAAATTACAAATTATACCGTATTGTAGAAAACAAGATTTCTAGCACGATGGTATAATTTATTTTCATGTATAACAAATAGTTACTGGGAAATAGTAGAAAAATAAATTAATTTTAGTCGCCCGGTGTTCAAGTGTAATTTTGGATGTATTTGAGAATTTTGCCAATTTTACACGTTTTTTGTATCATTTGTGGGTATAAATTATAGCTTATCTTGTAGAACACAAAATTATCTACACAGTAGTATATTCCTGTGTAATCGCAAGTGCGCATAATAGCTGTCAAATTGGCAACATGACATTTTGAATTTACATCGCCGTAACTTCCTTTAGATACACTTTGGAAAATTAAAAATTATACCGTATTGTAGAAAACAAAGTTTCTAGCACGATGGTATAATTTATTTTTATGTATAACTAATAGTTACTGATAAATAGTAGAAAAATGAATTAATTTTAGTCGCCCGTTGTTCAAGTGTAATTTTGGATGTATTTGCGAATTTTGCCAATTTTACTCGTTTTTTGTATCATTTGTGGGTATAAATTATAACTTATCTTGTAGAACACAAAATTATCTACACAGTAGTATATTCCTGTGTAATCGCAAGTGCGCATAATAGCTGTCAAATTGGCAATATGTCCTTTTGACTTTACACCGCCGTAACTTCCTTTAGATACACTTTGGAAAATAAACAATTATACCGTATTGTAGAAAACAAAATTTCTAGCACGATGGTATAATTTATTGTAATGTGTGACAAATAGTTCCTGAAAAATGTGTAGAAAAATGAATTAATTTTAATCACCCGGTGTTCAAGTGTAATTTTGGATGTATTTGAGAATTTTGCCAATTGTACACGTTTTTTGTATCATTTGTGGGTATAGATTATAACTTTTCTTGTAGAACACAAAATTATCTACACAATAGTATAATTTTTATAGCTGTACCATTGCTGGTTTATGAGGAATAGATAGCGGAATATTGACCAAAATATTCACGTTTTTTGTGCTAATTTTGCCTTTTTGCTTTTTTGTCATTTACACTTCACACCGCCGTAACTTTTGTTTAATACACTTTCGAAAATTAAAAATTATGCCCTGATGTAGCAAACAAAATTCCCAGCATGATGGTATTATTTATTTAGATGTGTGATTATTAGTTTTTGACAAATAGAGAAAAAAGTATAGAAAATCGGACGCGTGGAGTTTAAATCAAATTTTGAATGTAGTTTGATTGTTTTCCATTTTACTTGTTTTATATTCAATTTTTGGGTATAAATTATAATTCGTTGAGTAGAAAAAAAATTTTTCTACACAGTGGTATAGTTTTTATAGTTGTACTATTGCTGGTTTAGGAGGAGTAGTCTTCAGAAAATTGACCAAAATTTTCGCATTTTTCAGGGTTCATTTTGTCTTTTCACCGCTATAACTTTTTTGATTTCATTTTTGAAATTTAAAATTAATCTAAAGTGTAGACAAGAAAATTTCCAACGTGATGGTATAAATTGTTAGCGGGTAGGCTAAGTGCTGGCGGAATAATAGCTGATAGAAAATGGACCAAGGAGGGTCGAACACACACACAGACACACACACAGACACACACACAGACACACAGAGGATCTCTTTTATATATATAGATATACGACTCATACATGCTGAAACCATTACTCAGGTAATTGTGCGAGTAATTGGTTAGGAAATTGTGTGAGTGGCTGGTTAGGTAATTTTGCAGGTAATTTTTACCTAAAAATACCCCCTTACACAAAAATACCCAATTACTCCAAAAATACCCACCCAACCCAACGTTGAAGACCTCATTCAGCAAAGTTCATTTCGACCTCTCTAGATAAGCCATGAACAAATCAACTGCGCTAATCACAATGTTTTCGCTCAATTATTTACAGCAGCCATTTGGTGATGCAATTGTTACTGAAACTTTGCCGATGAAAACTTGTGTTTGAGCAAAAACATTTTCGAGCACGACCTTGGTTGTTTTTTATATTTATTTTTATATTAATTAACGTGTGTATATACCTTTTTGAGCACCAGAAACGAAACCGATTTGAAACCTCATTATTCCATGTGTGCCCTAAAGTGACTACAACAAAAAACAGCTGACATATAATATATTCATGTAAAATAGGTGTTTCTGTATATTTATAAATGTGCTGTTTTTTACACTACGCTACAAAATTTTCTATTTTTAGACGCGGTGGCTTGGAAATACCTGGAAAAAACATCAAAACAACTGTGTGTGGAAGTCATGTGCTTGGCACGTGAATTTTGCAAACTGCAGCTGCACACATGTGCTAATCACATGACTTCCACACACAGTTGTTTTGATGTTTTTTCCAAGTATTTCCAAGCCACCACGTCTAAAAATAGAACCTTTTGTGGCGTAGTGTAAAAACACAGCACATTTATATATACAGAAAACACCTATTTTACATGAGTATATTATATGTCAGCTGTTTTTTGTTGAAGTCACTTTAGGGCACACATGGAATAATGAAGTTTCAAATTGGTTTCGTTTCTGTTGCTCAAAAAGGTATATACACACGTTAATTAATACAAAAATAAATATAAAAAACAACCAAGGTCGTGCTCGAAAATGTTTTTGCTCAAACACAAGTTTTCATCGGCAAAGTTTCAGTAACAATTGCATCACCAAATGGCTGCTGTAAATAATTGAGCAATTGTGCATTGTGCAATTAAACATTGTGATTAGCGCAGTTGATTTGTTCATGGCTTAAAAAACAAAAAGCTTATCCAATAGAAAAATATAAATTTGTAAATTCTTGTTTTAATTATCAACGAAGTTTTTTTCCTCAACACTGCTCAAGCTCACACCCATCCTTCGTGTGTAGTAATTCAGAAGTGTAACACTATCAAAACAATGAAACCTTCTGTCATCTCTATAATTCCAGATTTATGCGTCCGCTAAAACAGCATATTCATATAGTTGGCATTGCATGATATGACAACCCATATCCTTATGCAACTTGAGTAGTTAACTTTTTTCCCAGTAGTATTTTACCCGGCAGTCGGGCGAAACAATTCATGTGTAAATATTGAGGACAATAAAGCCTTTCTATTCAGTATAGTGTAGCATTAATTAAACTGTACCCAATAAAACCACACCATCTATGCTTGGAGCTAATATGATGCATTATTAATTGTGATTGGGCTTCAGTGAAATTTAAGGGTAGCGATGTCAATTGATACTGACTCCCTTGGCTCTGAGGCATCGTAATCAGGTGAACACATCGTGACTCTGGGTTCATGGGATCGTTTGCTGGCTGCGCACACTTTGCATCTTCTGCAGACCATCTCCACTGTAGAGTCCATTCCTATCCAATAGTAGTTCGGTCGAATAAGGGACAGAGTCTTCTGCTTGCCAAAATGACCACGTTTGTGATGTTCTTCGACGATTGGTGTGTGCAATCGATCAGCCACTACAACTCTTCCACTCTTCATTAATATGTCGCTGCACAATGCTAGCTTACTGCAGCGACGGTACCTTCCCTCCTTCACCGCTCCATTTGCTGCCAGCTGTTGCTTAGCGAACGCTATCGCTGGGTCATCGTTCTGTGCCTCCGCTAACATGTCCAGGTCAACCTGCCGAACATAGTATACATGCCGATCGACACACTCATCTTCATCTTTAATTTGCCGATCGACCCGGGACGGTATGCGACTGAGGCAGTCGGCAACCTGGTTGCTGGATCCTTTACGGTATATCACCTCGT
The DNA here is from genome assembly GCA_916048095.2 of Sacculina carcini. NCBI lineage: Eukaryota > Metazoa > Arthropoda > Thecostraca > Sacculinidae > Sacculina > Sacculina carcini. The sequence continues at coordinate 2,608,230 of OU696578.1, forward strand.
AGTTGTGAAACGCTTCTAACTCAACCAGCCATCGGGCGAATTTTCCCCTGGGATCCTTCCGGCGCCGAATCTAAACCAGCGGGTTGTGATCGGTAACAAAATACACCTTTTTTGCTGCCTGGTAGACCCACCACTTCCTCATCGCCGCGACTAGTGCCCAAGCCTCAAGTTCGCCTGCTGCATAATTCCTCTGTTCTGTCGACAAGCCTGACGAATAAAATGATATTGGCTGCAGATTCCCGCCTGAGTCCAGTTGGGCGAGCATTCCGCCAACTCCGTCGGCACTGGCGTCCATGCACACATAGAACGGTTTTGTTCCAGGATGGATATCGGAGCGTAGGAGCTGAAGCGATGGCTTGTTTCAGTTGCACGAAACTGTTCTGACATTCGCGGTCCCATTCCCATTTCACTCCCTTTCTGGTCAACTTGTATAGTGGTGCACAAATAGCGGCCATGTTTTCAGTGAAATGTCTGTAAAAGTTGGCAAATCCGAAAAATCGTCTGAGTTATTTTACTCCTCTAGGAGCAACCCATGTGCGCAACAATTCAACATGCGCGTTGAGCGGACGACAGCCCTCTGGTGTGAGGGTATGCCCCACAAACTCAACCCGTTAATAACCAAAACGGCATTTGTCGGCTCTGAGTTGAAGGTTAGCCTTGCGATACGCAGATAAAGTCTTTTCTAAGGTGGCGATGTGATCATCGATGCTTTTCGAATACACGCATGTGTCATCCACGTAAGCTGCCACGTTTTCGAGTCCCTGGAGCGCCTGGTCTACCGCTATCTGATAAGTGCTTTTGCTGTTGCACAAACCAAACGCCATTACATTCATTTCGTATTGGCCACAGGGAGTGACAAACGCTGTCTTTTCCTTATACCCCTCGTTGACGGGAATACTCCAATACGCGCTTGCTCCGTCCAAAAATTAGAAATATTGACTTCCATCCATGTTGTCAATTATACGTCGCCAGTCTGCAGCGGGATACGCGTCTTTTTTAGTGTGAGCATTCAACGCCCTGTAATCCACAACAAAGCGGTAGGATCCGTCCTTTTTGCGTACTAAAATTACTCGACTTCCCCACGGTGACTTAGATGGTCTGCAGATGCCATTTTCAACCATCTGCTTGATTTGCCTATTCACTTCTGCCTCCACTTGTGGGTTCAACCGATAAGGCTGGTGTTTCACTGGCGCTGCCCCTGCAGTGTCTATTACATGAATGGCCTTGTCCGTTACGTTAGGTTTTTCACGTCCACAGTAAAAACATCGGAATATTTTTCAAGAGCATGTATTATACGAGATCTGACGTCACACGACAATTCCTCGTTGACCACAGGCTCGAAATCAAGAATATAATCACTGTTAATGGCTCCTATAACTGCAATACGATCGTTACGTCGCCCCCCACCGACCATGGCCTCCGTGGATTTCCAAACGCTACCCAAACGTACTTTACCTCGATGCCAGTCAAATTCAACCGAACCAAATTTGCTCAAATAGTCGCGGCCTAGAAGTACCAGCTTATCTAGACAATAGAGCACATTCAGTTCGTGAAAACCGCACTGCCCATCGCCAACGTCCACGCTCACCTGCAGCCTTCCTTTGACCGCCACCTCACCTCCAACGCCCAACAGCGACGCCTCCTGCTTTCCTGTGCATTGGATTTTGCCTGTCAAGCCGAGTTCGTCCACCCTTTTCTCGTCAATCACAGATGTTGATGCACCGGAATCCAGCATGGCCGATGACGGTTCGCCGTCCAATTTTACCTTCAGCGAGGCTGTGTCAGTCAGGCAAGCCGTTAGTGCACTCGAGCGAGTTCTGACATTTACGGTGTAAGCTGTTTTGTTGCCCTCAGCTGGCGGCGCTCTGCACTCCTTCAAGCTGTGTCCCTTGCGACCACAACGCGGGCAGCAGCGTGATGGGCACTGCTTCATGAAGTGGGCCGTGGAACCGCACACATAACATCCTTTTTTCTGTGCGGCTGTCGTCGTCACCGATCCAGACCGGTTGGCCTGCTCTCTGAGTCTACCTTGCTTCACGGCTGCCACCGCCATGTCTGACGAGGATATTCTCTCAGCGCCCTCTATACTACTCACGGTACATACCAAATCATCACCGTTTTCTTCCGAATATCCACGCTTCATCGGAATGCCCTTTTCAGCGAACACCTTCTTCGTCTCGATCAGCAAACGACGTCCGGTACTTTCTACAGTCATATCCTCGTTGGAAAGCCATAGTTTGATTCTGGTTTGGACGGCGCGCGGCAGCTGGCCTATAAAAAGCGACATCAACACAGACTTTCCCGCTTGAGCGTCTCTCGCTCGTTTTTTGAGTGCGAAGTAGAAATCATCCAGCTGCTCTCCGGGTTTCCATTTGTACGCACACAGTGCCTGCATGCAGTCGTACTGATCTGACGGACTATCCAGCGTTGCGCACAATATTTGAAATGCTTCGGCCAACGATGACGCCTCATCCACCACTTCACGCACAAGTTCTCTCTCCGCTGTTCGTCTGTTGATGAACGCCGGTAGCATACCGATGGCCAACCTTTCTCCATCTGGCCCGCGGCATAAAAGGCTGCTTACGGCTGCGATGAACAAAGGCTTCCACTCTGCGATGGATTCATGCCCTTTCAGGGGTGGCACAGGCAAATTCAAGTGGGACTGCCACGCATTCATGCTGGTTGAACCACACACCACGCCTGATTCCACATTACTCACCCCTGATCCGGCTCCTTGAGTTCGCGCATTCTTACTATCCAACATATCGCTGTTGCTTTCAGCCATGATCACAGTAACACTGATTAATCTTGATTTAATGTCGTAACGAGACGAATGACTAATCGTTGAGCAATAATAACGATGATGTATTCATAAGAAATCAAGATGAATTAAAGATACTATAGATCACACAACAATGACAAACGCCTGGAACAATAACAACGTACACCAAAGCTGCCAGACTTATGTTATGCCAGAAACCGCCAAGAATGGTACAATAAGCCAAAGGGTACATTCTCACATATTCATATAGTTGGCATTGCATGATATTACAACCCATATCCTTATGCAACTTAAGCTTATGCAACTTGAAATTAAACCAATCAAATTATACAGTAAAATTCAATAGTTAACTTTGTTCACAGTTGTATTTTACCCGCCCGTCGGGCGGATAAATACATGTGTAAATATTGAGGACAATAAAGCCTTTCTATTCAGTATAGTGTAGCATTAATTAAACTGTACGCAATAAAACCACACCATCCATGCTTGGAGCAAATATGATACATTCTTAATTGTGATTGGGCTTCAGTGAAATTTAATCGGTGTATATTCCTGTGAAATCACAAGTGCGCATAATAGCTGTCAAATTGGCAATATGTCCTTTTGGCTTTACACCGCCGTAACTTCCTTCAGATACACTTTGGAAAATTACAAATTATACCGTATTTTAGAAAACAAGATTTCTAGCACGATGGTATAATTAATTTGTATGTGTATCAAATAGTTACTGAGAAATATTAGAAAAATTAGCATTAAAACCCGCCCGTTATGCGGAGGAATTCATAAAATGGAATTAATATTAATAAAAATTCATATTCATAAAAAATATTCCAGATTAAAAAAGAAAACGAAAACTCATAAGTGTCTTACTCAATAGAAAAGTCCAAGTGTGAATTTTTTTTTTTTGACATATTATTTTCCCTCAATCCGCCTCATATATAAACCCACCCATTGTGCGGAACAATTCCGAACACATACACGTAACAAACAATGCAAATTCTAGCATGTAAACCCGCCCGTCGTGCGAAACAGTTCATACTATTAAATTTGTATCCAATTCATAAGAGAAAAGGCATATGAATCAAAAAAGAGTGGAGTAAACCCATAAAAAAGTCTAAAGTTCTATATTTTCATATTTATTTTCACAAAATAGATTGCCTAAACCGCCTCATATTTATACATGCCCGTCGTGCTGAATAATTCAGAACTCGGACACGAAACAATGAAAAATGACTACAGTTTTTCATCATAATGTTTCCAAAATATTTTTATAACTCAACATCATCGTCTTGCATTGAAACCCGCCATTTGTGCGGAGCAATTCATAAAATGAAATTCATATTTAATTCATAAACATATTGCAAATTAAAAAAGAAAACAGATATACTCATTAAAATCTTACTCAATTGAAAAGTCTAAATTTAATTATTTTTATTTTTATTTTGACAACCTATTTTCCTTTACCCCGCCTCATATTGAAACCCGCCCGTCGTGCTCAACAATTCATAAAATAAAATGCATATTCAATCCATAGAATAAACTGTATAAAAATTAAAAAGCAAAAAATTTAACCTGTAAATACGTTCACCAATAAAAACTCTAAATGTGAATATTTTAATTATAAATTTGACATAATATTATCCCTTAATCCACCTCATATTTAAGCCTACCCGTCGTGCGGAATAATTCCGAACACTAACACGTACAAAACAATGAAAATTCTAGCATATACTATTAAATTACTATTAAATTAAATACTATTAAATTTATATTTAAAATTTATATTTAAATTACTTATAAATAAAATACTATTAAATTTGTATTCAATTCATAAGAGAAAATAAATATGAATTAATAAAGAAAAGGGTAAACCAAAAAGTCCTATTTAAACCTGCCCGTCGTGCTGAATAATTCAGAGCTCTGACACAAAACAATGAAAAATGACTCTTTTTTATCATAATGTTTTCAAAATTTATTTATAACTCAACATCACCATCTAGCATTAAAACCCGCCCTTTGTGCCGGACAATAAATAAAGTAAAATGAATATTGAATTGAATATTGAATACAAAATTATTAGAAATTATAAAAGAAAAAGTAAACCCATAAAAAGTCTTAACCAATAGAAAAGTCTAAATGTGAATGTTTTTATTTTAGATGTGGCAAAATATTGTCCCTCGAACTGCCTCGTATTTAAACCCACCCGTCATGCGGAGCTATAAATAGAATATAATGAATCAAAAAGCAAAAAGCTTATCTGAAAGAAATATTTATCATTTTCAATTGTAATTCATAATTTAATTCAATAATTTCAATTCTATTTAATTGGGAAAATAATTTCAAAGCCCAGTACTATTTTGGAGGATTCAAGGCAAATCCGCGATAAAATGGGGCGTGGCAGCCCGGTACGGCGAAAGGGGATTAGTGGAGACAGAGAGCACGGTGTGGTTAGTTACTCGGGGTTCGGTACGGATAATTCGTGGTTCAGCGTTCGAGGCATCGTATTTCAAGCCTATTTCAGTTATCGTCAAGTCTTCTTTCAATATTCGGCGACAAGCAATTACCTGCGGAGAAATCCATTGCCACCGGGGCTGTACGTACAACAACGCGAACGGCTACCTGCGACAAAATAAATTCGCAATCAGGTAAGCTTTGGGTTCTCCAATAAAGTACAAAAGGGCTTCTCCAAATTAAATCACAATATCTTGCGAATTTATTTTCTGTACTTTCCAGTTTATTGAAGTCAAAATGTAAATTATCATCATGTGACAAGCTAAATTGAAGTATGTCGTTGTCGTTTTTTGGCATTTAATTTTCTGTGTCTCATTTCCAATTGTACTTTGTATTGGTCTTAGTAGTCCTCTCTAATCACATCCTTATCTCAGTCAGGATGGATGATGTCAAAACGATTCAGTCAATGAAAGAGCTGAAAGTTCAACGTGGTGCCCTAAAGAGGTTAGTGACTTTGTGGATCAAAAAACTCTAAAAGGAGGAGCTTGACGAGACAGTAGTTCATGACAGAGTCAAATCTATCCGAGCTAAACTTGCAGACATTGAGAATTTGGATCTGAAAATCACATTTTTGTTAGAAGAGACGTCACCAGAGGAGTGCGACGAGGATGTCGAGTCACAGACAGATTATCACGCTCAGATCGCGCAAAGCCTTTCAGCTATCATCAGCGCGTCGAGCCAGTCAACCGCGGCGATGCGGCCCATTCAACCGGCAGAATCCGCTAAGGTCAGTCATGTCAAACCACCGGAGATTCGACTTCCATCATTCAACGGCGCCTCAGACAGGTTGCAGTTTTCGGAATTCATCCGACTGTTCAATGACCTTGTCGGGGAAAAAGAGGAGTTTTCTGACACGGTGAAGCTCATATACCTCAAGAGCTGTTTGAGAGGAGACGCTCTGGATGTTGTTGAGCATCTGTCAAACACTGATGTCAATTACTGCACCGCTATGACATTTTTGAAAGACGAATATCTCGATGAAGATGCCGTAGTGGAGCGCCTCATGTGTACACTCACCGGGCAGAGTTGTCCGTCAGACACGGACTTTGCCGGAATGCATCGACTTTTACATCAGATTCGGTCAACGGTCTATGAGCTGCAAAATTAAAATTTGGACGCACTCGTAGAAGGCAGTTTTGGTTCGAGGCTTTTGAGCCATATTGTAATGAATAGATTACCATCAAATTACAGAACCAGGTCCAGTTTACTGATTGGATCAGAACACCCCTCAGTAAAATCAATTTTGGAGAATTCCAGCAAAATTTATGAGGGCGCTTGAAGCTCAAAAAGGGGGCTAATCGCAACACGTCTCAGACCAAGGTCTTCGACCAAAAACCGCAGCCTCGCTCAAATCAAAATGTCGAGAAGTATCGAGAAAATGTGCGCCGGGGTCAGGAGAAGCTTCGGGTGTCATCTCCGAGTTTGCAAACATTTGCGACATCAGCCGTCAGATCGGAGGTTCAGCAATCAAAGTCGTCGTCACATTCATGGAAATCATGCAAGTTTTGCGAAGGGGATCATCCGATGTCGCAGTGTGGTAATTACTCAAATTCTCAGGCACGAATCCAGCGTTTGCGACAGCTCGGACGGTGTGTCCACTGCAGCGGCGGGCGGTCGACGGAGGAGTGTGAATGCCAGAAGAAGGGGCTCACCTACAGCTGCAAATCGTGCGGCAAAAATACGCATATAACTGCGGTGTGTAGTGGTCCAACCAAAGTCACAAAACTGGAGAATCATCTGTGCATGATGAAGACCGATGCACAGGCGGCGGTACTGTTACCATCAATGTCGGTACTCATGCAAACCGAGGACGGAAATTGTGAAATAGTCCGGTGTTTGATCGATCACGGCTCACAAACGTCTTACATCAGTGAGTATATGGCTGATAAGATCTCAGCCAAGAGAGAAAAACACCGCGTCAAATATCAAGTGCGGACATTCATAGGCACCGCGGAGAAACAGCATGATGTTGTCGTGTGCAATGTTCATTTTACAAGAAGAGGTAGCACGACCGTCAAGTTGCTGGTAGATGATAGTATGTCATTGGATTATCATGTGCCAGGAGTGATCAAACTGGTACGAAAATTCAAGTCTGAAGGCCTCAGGTTGGCTGACAGCTTTTTCCGGGACATGTCGGAAGACAGAATGACCGATTTTCATTGTCTTTTGGGTTCTGATCTCATAGGACACATTCAGCCGCTGAGCAGTGTTAAGGTCGGCAATACGACTGCTTATGAAGTCGACGATGGTATGATACTTTTCGGAGAAATTTCCTCCCTCATGGGTGAACAGACTTCAGTGACACCTGTAGACAAAAAAACGAACGTCTGGTCAACTTGGCAATAAACCCAACTCGCACATATTTCAGTCCTGTGTCACTATCATCTGGCGAATTAGATGTGGATGTGGAGTTGGAGAATAGGTTCAAGGTGGAGAACATCGGCATCAAAGATGACACTCTCGCCGAAACAGATGAAGCGCTGATCAAAGAATTCGATGACAGTATTGAATTCAAAGATGGCCATTATTCGGTCAAAGTGCCTTTTTTAGACTCAATCAGCAATGTAGATCACAATTTCGATGTCGCATTCAAAGCAATGAAGCAGGTCCAGCGAAGTCTGGTAGCCAAGGATTGTCTAGATCGCTACGAAAGCAATTTCACAGATCAAATACAAAGAAACATTATTGAGGAAATTGATGTTGAGTCACTTGTCAAAGAGAACTGTGTCTTCATCCCCCATCATCCTGTGTTCAAAGATGAAGATCAGTGTACATCTAAAATGCGAACAGTCTTCAATTGTAGTTTTAAGGTCGACAAAAATGCGACGACACTCAATCAAGCGTGCTTTCAAGGAATAGACTTGTTGGCGAATCTTGTGGGTATGATGCTAAAATTTCGTCAGGAGGATTTGGTACTAATGGCTGATATAGAGAAAGCCTTTCTGCAGATTCAGTTGAAGTCGGAAGAAGATAAAAACAGATTCTGTTTTTTGTGGGAGTCGAATGGCGTGTTGAAAGTGTACCGACATCGAACTATTCTATTTGGCCTAAATGCAAGTCCATTTGTGTTGATGAGGGTCTTGCAGTATCATTTCAAATTATATCCGCAAGACTCTGTAGCGGACATTCTGAAAAGCTCCTTCTACATGGATAATTTCTTGTTTACTTCCTCTAGTACCAATCAGATTCTCAATGTGTACCACAGGAGTAGGGAAATCATGCAGGAAGGAGGGTTCAATCTTCGAAGCTGGTCTTCAAATGTGTCTTCCATGAGAGAACTTATGAGGTCGAATGAAACGGCGACCACTCACCAATCGGATTATGAGAAAGTGTTGGGATATATGTATGACCCAGAAAGGGATTCACTGAAGCTCGCGGACTGTCAATTTGTTCTTCATAATTCAGAGTCCAGGCCTACGAAACGGCGAGTACTGAGCAACATCAGCAAGATTTTCGACCCGCTGTCGTTAGCACTACCTGTCACATTGTGCGGTAGGCTCTTCATGAAGAAAGTGTGGCTACTCAAGGTTGGTTGGGATGAACCACTCAAGGAACACCTATCGCGAGAATGGAGATCAATTCAAAAGGAGCTGGCGCAGCTTGACCAACTGCGATTTCCGAGGAAGTCAGCTGACTCATTGTCGAATCATGACATAAATATATTTTGTGACGGAGGGAAAGAAAGCTATGGGTTCGTTTGTTATGCCACGAACTCAAAGAATGAATCGAATTTCATATTTGCCAAGTCGAAGATCTCACCTCAAAACAAGAGCATTCCGCAAACTGAGCTGTTGGCGGTCTTCTTGATGATGAAATGCCTACAACTCATTCTAGATTCACTCATGTTCAAAATTCAGCAGATCAATGTGTGGGTCGATTCACAGGTCGTACTAGAGTGGATTCATCAGGGCTGCAGAACAACCAATCGTTTCAGTCAGGCTCGTCAAAAGGATATTGAGGCTATGAAGAAGAACATCGAATCTGACAAGGGAGTAGTAATGCGGTTTGGCTATGTCCCGACAAATGAGAATGTCGCTGATCTCTTGACGAAAGGTCAAACGTTTGTGAAATTCGAAAAATATCAGGATCAGTGGATTTTTGGACCTGATTGGCTGAAAATCTGGACAGAAACGCCCGTCGAAGTTCCTAGTGTTACGAAGTTCACTCAAGAACAACTCTTGAACTTCAGACAAGATTCTCACGAGCAGAAATCTTTGGTTTTGACGCAGCGTCAGGGGCAGACGTCGTCGTCTAAAGCGCAGTCGTCGACGGACACCTTGTTCACTGCTGCTGCTCTCCAACCTCAACAAAATTCATCGCATCACCGGACTGGTCTTCAAATTTGTGGACAAAATGCGAAAGACGTCATCCGACACAAATGAGAAAGCTGCAATGAAACAACGAGAGCAGTTAGCCGGCCTCATACGTGATGAATCTGTATAAGTGTTCAGTGAGTACGATCATTATCAAATTGTATCATTGTCCTCAAATGGTGTCGTATCAAAGTTCATGCCACTTCTCACTTTATACCAGGCCTTCTCAGTCCTTCATCATCATTCACAATTCTTATTGTTGTCAAATTGACTCTGAGTGTGTTCGTTCCTCAAACTTCATTCAACGACATGCTTCAGTCTACAAGGTTCATATGTTTCCTTTCCCTTTTGTTTTTAAGGGAGGGTGAAAGAAATATTTATCATTTTCAATTGTAATTCATAATTTATTTCAATAATTTCAATTCTATTTAATTGGGAAAATAATTTCAAAGCCCAGTACTATTTTGGAGGATTCAAGGCAAATCCGCGATAAAATGGGGCGTGGCAACCCGGAACGGCGAAAGGGGATTAGTGGAGACAGAGAGCACGGTGTGGTTAGTTACTCGGGGTTCGGTACGGATAATTCGTGGTTCAGCGTTCGAGGCATCGTATTTCAAGCCTATTTCAGTTATCGTCAAGTCTTATTTCAATATTCGGCGACAAGCAATTACCTGCGGAGAAATCCATTGCCACCGGGGCTGTACGTACAACAACGCGAACGGCTACCTGCGACAAAATAAATTCGCAATCAGGTAAGCTTTGGGTTCTCCAATAAAGTACAAAAGGACTTCTCCAAATTAAATCACAATATATCCAATAGAAAAATATAAATTTGTAAATTATTGTTTTGATTATTGACGTAGTTTTTTTCCTCAACACTGCTCAAGCTCACATCCATCCTTCGTGTGTAGTAATTAAGAAGTGTAACACTATCAAAACAATGAAACCTGTCATCTCTATAATTCCAGATTTATGCGTCCGCTAATACAGCATATTCATATAGTTGGCATTGTATGATATTACAACCCATATCCTCATGCAACTTAAGCTTATGCAACTTGAAATTAAACTAATTAAATTATACAGTAAAATTCAGTAGTTAACTTTGTTCCCAGTAGTATTTTAGCCGCCCGTCGGGCGGATAAATTCATGTGTAAATATTGAGGACAATAAAGCCTTTCTATTCAGTATAGTTAATTAATTAAACTGTACCCAATAAAACCACACCATCCATGCTTGGAGCTAATATGATGCATTCTTAATTGTGATTGGGCTTCAGTGAAATTTAATTGGTGTATATTCCTGTGTAATCGCAAGTGCGCATAATAGCTGTCAAATTGGCAATATGTCCATTTGACTTTACACCGCCGTAACTTCCTTCAGATACAATTTAGAAAATTACAAAGTATACCGTATTGTAGAAAACAAGATTTCTAGCATGATGGTATAATTAATTTGTATGTGTAACAAATAGTTACCGAGAAAGAGTAGAAAAATGAATTAATTTTAGTCGCCCGGTGTTCAAGTGTAATTTTGGATGTATTTGAGAATTTTGCCAATTTTACACGTTTTTTGTATCATTTGTGGGTATAAATTATAGCTTATCTTGTAGAACACAAAATTCTCTACAGAGCAGTATATACCTGTGTAATCGCAAGTGCGTAAATTGTGATTGGACTTCAGTGAAATTAAATAATAATAATATGATTCAATAAACAACAACAGCCAACACTGAGTAAAAGTATAATTTAATAAATAACAGCAACCAATAATAAATAGTAATAAATAGAGAGTAAAATAAGAATAAATATAAATAAAAAGAAAATAAATAACAATAAGCATGAATAAATAACAATAAATATGAATAAATATACAATTAATAGGACTCAACTGTCAATTCCGCTCTTTCAGTAGCATTTCATTTACTTTGGCCTTGAATTTCTTCAAATTGTTCTGCGAGAAAGCCTCTTCCTTCAACGTGTTCCAAGTAGCCACAGTGGCCGGAAGAAAGCACCGTTGGAATTGTTTTGTACGACAACGAATTGGTGCCATGCACTGGCAATGCTGTTTGGATATTTATTGTTGTTGCTGTTTATTGAATCATATTTATTGATGTTGCTGTTTATTGAATCATATTTATTGTTGTTGTTGTTTATTGAATCATATTTATTGTTATTGCTGTTTACTTAATCATATTTATTGTTGTTGTTTATTGAATCATATTTATTGTTATTGCTGTTTATTTAATCATATTTATTGTTGTTGTTGTTTATTGAATTATATTTATTGGTGTTGTTGTTTATTGAATCATATTTATTTGTGTTGTTGTTACTTATTGAATCATATTTATATTTATTGTTGGATGTTTCTTATTGAATCATATTTATTGTTCTTGATCCTTATTTATTACTTAATTATTAATATTTATTCTTATTTATTGATGGCTGTTATTTACTGAATCACATATCTATTGTTGATTGTTATCATGTATTGAGGAACGTGGGCGGAGTGACATTATGGATTGTTATCGGATGATGGTTTATTATTTATTGTTATTTATTTATTATTTTCCTTCCAGCTCTCTTTCTAGACTTTTTCACTTCGAACTCTCTTTCTCTCTGAATCTTTTGGGCGCTTCCGGTTCATGGGGCCACCTTAGGGTGGTAATAGTGCTTGCACTCTTCCCATGCTACTGGATTTGCCTGTAATTAATAATAATAATAATAAAACACTCACACATAAACATGTATGTAACATAGAATGAGAGCAAAACACGATTACTCCGTAAAAAATGATAAATGATAAAATGAAAAAATAATATTAATTAAATATATATAAATTAAATGAAATATATACATAAATATATGTATACATATCCCCCAATATACCCATGCTCGTATCTGTACCCATGCCATATCTGTACTGTACCCATATCTGTATCCATATCTGTACCCATGCTCCTACACCCATGCTCGTATCTGTATGTCAAAATGTATTATCCGAATAAAATTACAGCGAAACATTTGAGCAAAAACATTAAATTTGAAGAAAAAAAAATATTTCTAGCAGAAAACATCCGAATCTGCTTTTGCATATATAGCTATGCTGCTGATTTGAACGGAATATCGTCGTGCTCGTCGATAATACGAGTAAGAAGTACTGCTTTCACTTGCTTGCTACGACACGTAGCGATACGGCGATCTCTTATTTCTATCCAGTATCAAGGGTAAATTAAATACAGACTTGTTAAACAAAATATATTGCAGATAAAGTGGGGTGAAATATCTATCTATATATATATATATATATATATATATATATATATATATATATATAAATATATGGCAGAATATATGTTGAAATTTTCATACATAACCAAAAGTAGAATATACATATTATCAGGAAGGTAAAAAATTACGAGGAAAGCAAATTGGAGCATCTCATACAAAACTCGTGATTGCTGTGATTGTAGATAACAGCAACCTTTTTCGACTTCCGGTAGCGCCGAGCTGCAGTGTGCTGTGTTTTACGGTCGTTTTGTCTATTTTTGGCATTTACTGGCGATTCTTTGGCGAGCGTGTACTGCTGGTATCAGTAATTAACATCTAATTTTTACAGATACAATGTAACATGTAACAGATACTGGTAACATGTAACCCGGAGCAACCATGCGCATGGTCGGAATGTCGGCGACTTATCCGGCCCCCCACTGACCTATGCCAGTGAGGATGGTGGCCAGACATCCAGCAGGAATAAAAACAAGACCTGTCAAAGGGCGGATGAGCTGTTTAGCAGCCAACGGCCATCTGGATACCCTCCCCCGTCGGATCGGCAAACAGGATCCTGACCGCTGAGTGTCACGTCGCCCGGGGTATAGTGGTGGCGTTACGCAAAACTCGTCTTTGGCCTGCGCGTCGAACCCCGACGGGGCCGCTGTTTGGCTCCTCGACAGTGGAGAGAATGCTGCGACGCCGGCACGGGTTGCCGGATAGGGCTCAAGAGGGTCAAGGGTGAGGTGCCTGGTGCTCGAGGGGGGTCCCGTCCGGTGCAGTGTCCGCCGTTGCAGTGGGGCTGCAGTTGCCGGGTCCAGATGGACCGGTGGGGGTCACTGGTCCGGGCCCGGCGCTGTAGCTCCCGCGGACTCGTACCGGGCGGAGATCGCAGCGAGCTCAGGGGTATTCGGTGCCCGTACAGCGCGCACCACCACTGGCGTGGCATACCATGCTGGCTCTGCCCGTACCCCCAGTAGGGCCCCGTGCAGAGGTGGGTGGTCGTGCGCGCAGAGACAATGCAAATATATATGGCCTCCAAAACTTCAACCACCCCAACTGCTGGTCGTCCATCGACCGATCGGCCACGGCCGCCGAAAGGTGGCCGTACTGTGAGCCACTTGCATGACGACAGTCGTGCTGCACCTGTGCCGATGGTGCTGGTTTTTACCAGCACCAATGAACACGAAAATTTTTCATCGCTGAACATATTCCGTCGTCTGGATGGGTTCAAGAACATCGGAAACGCGCCTGTCGAGGCCAGCCGACAGAGAGACGGTTCTCTGCTGGTTAAATACGGCAATGAGACGGGAGCAGCCCGCGCGATGAAGGCCGACACATTCCGGTATCGCGTAGGATATGGCAGTGACAAGCGTTGGGTGAGCACCCGCATCTCGGTGTGTGCGCATTCGTCACTCAACCATGCCAGAGGTGTTATTATTATTATTATTATTATTATTATTATTATTATTATTATTATTATTATTATTATTATTATTATTATTATTATTATTATTATTATTATTATTATTATTATTATTATTAATTACAGGCAAATCCAGTAGCATGGGAAGAGTGCAAGCACTATTACCACCCTAAGGTGAACCCATCTACCGGAAGCGCCCAAAAGATTCAGAGAGAAAGAGAGTTCGAAGAGAAAAAAGTCTAGAAAGAGAGTCGGAAAGAAAATAATAAATAAATAACAATAAATAATTAACCATCATCCGATAACAAACCATAATGTCACTCCGCCCACGTTCCTCAATAAATAATAACAATCAACAATAAATATGTGATTCAGTAAATAACAGCCATCAATAAATAAGAATAAATATTAATAAATAAGTAATAAATAACAATCAAGAACAATACATATGATTCAATAAGAAACATCCAACAATAAATATAAATATGATTCAATAAGTAACAACAACACAAATAAATATGATTCAATAAACAATAACACCAATAAATATGATTCAATAAACAACAACAACAATAAATATGATTCAATAAACAGCAACAACAATAAATATGATTCAATAAACAACAACAACAATAAATATGATTCAATAAACAGCAACAACAATAAATATGATTCAATAAACAACAACAACAATAAATATGACTCAATAAACAGCAACAACAATATATATGATTCAATAAACAACAACAGCCAACACTGAGTAAAAGTATAATTTAATAAATAACAACAACCAATAATAAATAGTAATAAATAGAGAGTAAAATAGGAATAAATATAAATAAATAGAAAATAAATAACAATAAGCATGAATAAATAACAATAAATATGAATAAATATACAATTAATAAGACTCAACAGTCAATTCCGTTCTTTCAGTAGCATTTCATTTACTTTGGCCTTGAATTTGTTCAAATTGTTCTGCGAGAAAGCCTCCTCCTTCAACGTGTTCCAAGTAGACACAGTGGCCGGAAGAAAGCAACGTTGGAATTGTTTTGTACGACAACGAATTGGAGCCATGCACTGGGAATGCTGTTTGGATGTAAGCCGTGTGCTTCTTGCTGCCACGAAATCATCAGGAATTGACTTGCTCATCGGATGATGGTCGTTGTGCTTGATCTTGTACAGCATGCACACGCTGCTGACATTTCGACGATGGCAAATATCACCAAGAACCAAGTCACCACAGAGGAGCTTGCAAGTTCTAACAACTCTGTTGATGAGATTGAGGTGACAATCCGCAGCAGAAGACCACACGGGGGCGCAGTACTCCAGAATTGGCAAAATGAAACAGCGAAAACAACTTTTTGAGATTGTGCTGCTACCGAACATCCGATATGCCTTTCTTATAATTCCCAGTTTCCGCGATGCCGAACAAACTAGCTTCCGAATGTGACTCTCAAACGTCAGCTTTGAGTCTACATGTACTCCCAATATTTTGAGCTCATCACACACGTTGAGTTGGGCGTCATTTATGAGGATAGCTCCATGTGAAGGCTGAACGGTACGTGACCTAGAAACCAACAAGCATTTAGATTTCGAAGTGTTCAGCATCATATTCCACCTCTCACACCACTTCAGGACGCTGCTGAGATCGTCGTTGACCGTTTGACGCACCTGTGGTCTGTCCGAAGGAGATGAAATTACAGCCATCAAGGTGATATCATCAGCATATCCATATACAAGGTTGCGTGTGGTTGTGTACAGGTCAGCGGTGTAAATGTTGAACAAAATAGGACCCAACACACTTCCCTGCGGCACACCGGACACAATGCTCTGCCAGCCACTGTATGCTCCATCGATGGCAACACGTTGTACGCGATTGGATAGAAATTGATGCAAAACACTTAGCAAACGGCCGCCGACTCCAATGTTTCTCAGTTTTTGCAACAAGCCCTGGTGGCTCACACGGTCAAATGCTGCCGAGAAATCCAACTGCACAATCCAGGCTTCACTGCCTTTGTCTAGCACTTGCTGGAGCTCATGCGTGATAGTAAGCAGAGCGTCAGTCGTGCTGAGTTTTTTGCGGTATGCAAATTGGTTTTCCGACAGCAGATTGTTGCTCTCCAGGTACTTGGACAGTCTGGAAGATATCAAGTGCTCGAATATTTTGGACAGAATCGGCGTAATTGATATTGGCCGGTAGTTTGCAACATCAGCTGAATTGGTTCCTTTTGGTATGGGCGTGATATTCGCAACCCGCCAACATGATGGAAACGAACCAGTCTTCATCAAGCGCCTGAAAAGAGCACTGAGCTTCGGAGCTAGAGTATCTGCCGTGTTCTTGAAAAATAGCGGAAACATATTCAGAGGGTCTGTTCCTCCGTGGGCATCAAGGTCTTTCATGAGATTCGCCACTTCTTTTGATCGGAAGGCAATGCCTTTGATTTTCGGGACGAGGACAGATGAATCGTCAGACGGAATGGACCCTTGACATTGCTTGGTATTGAAGTAATCCATAAGCAACTCTGCCTTCTCTGTTGGGTTGATTTTGAGCTCACCGTTCGCTGAAAATAAAGGAGGGACAGACAGGTCATGTCCAAACACTGAGGATTTCAACGTTGACCACCATTTGTGGGCGTCATTGGCAGATGTTAGCTTTTCAGAAAGTTTCTTTGAGTGACGTGTTTCCGCTTATGAATACACATGTTCAGCATGCCGTCTGGCCTCAGTGTAGACATTCCATGAATCGGCTTAGCGTGATTGGAGCCACTTGTGGTAAGCCTCCTGCTTGGATTCACGTGCGCTGCGACATTCGTTGGTGAACCAGGCTTTGTCATCAGAGCGAAAACGTAGTTTTTTAGTAGGCACTCTCCTTGAGATGACATCGGTAATGTATTTGTTCAATGCATCGATGGGGCATTCCTTCTGCTGCAGATTTGAAACTTTAATTGCTTTCAATTCATCATTCACCTTCACCCAGTCAACATTGTTCTTCATGTGCACGAGCCTTGAAATCGTGTAAGGAGAAACCTTCTGTCTCAATGTCAACTTCACGGACAGCGACGAGTGATCTGAACTTCCTATTGGAGCTTCCACGTTTACACTCACGATATCTGAGACGTCTGTCATAACCAAGTCCAAACAGTTTCCCGCTTGATGTGTGGGACCGGACACCATTTGGGAGCAGCCAGAAATGTTGCAGAAATCATATGCTGCTCTACCATGAGCGTCTGTAGGAGATGTCGACAAGAGCCACTCACGGTGATGGGCGTTCATGTCTCCCACAAATACAAATGCTGACTTGGTGTCCTTCTCCTGAATTGTAGACATGGCTGACAAGAGACATTCGTAGATAGAGTCGTTACTGTCTGGATTTCGGTAGGCTCCAAAGATGTAAAAATTCATCAAGGCGGTGTTGACACGCAGCAGCATAAATTCATGACAAGTGCAGTCGTGCGCTGTAATTCTCGTTGCTGAAAAGCCTTTGCGTACGTACACTGCCATGCCACGCCGCCTGTTTTTGAGTCACGTTTGATTAGCAATGGCTTACTGAAACCTGGCATCAAGAGCTCAGATTGGTCCCGATAATCGGACACAAGCGTTTCGGCACAGATAACGATGTCCTTGGAGCGACTGGCTGCTGTCAAATCTCTGATGTTCTTATACAAGCCCCTGATGTTGGCGAAAAGTATATTTGAAAATCGTTTTTGTGGTCGAGCAGGACCGGGATTCATTTCAACATCGCCACATATCATCAGCAGAAACGACAAATCCACGGTGTGAGAAGGCACACACACAACGCAAAGCAGACATACAAATAAACACATAATGCACGACGCATGCGAACACAAAAACACAACACATAACACATGCATACGAAATTTCACAACAAAAAACAAGCATACAACACACACAATACAAAGCAAACATACACACAAATACACACACAAGAAAAACACTAGAAAACACATGTGAGAACAATTTATTGAGAGCTCATTGTTAAACACATATCGCAAGGCAAAATGTCCAATGGGCGACCACAAAGACAGAGTATGAGAGCAACACAGAATTAGTTGGCACCTCAGTGCGAGGAAAGAGCTGGGCGCTGACGGAAAACGGGAAAACCGGCCGTTAGCCGTCGGGGCGGGGCTACAATTTTCGGCCCGCCACATCAACAAAACAGACATGAGACAGAAAATAATACATATATCCATGAACAACACTTATATTTATAGACAAAGTTAAATTAAATAATATACAAACTGAGCTGAAAAGTGACGAAAAAGAATGTGATGAGAGAATTCAGCAGGAAGATTGCAAAGCAACTATGGCTGCGAACCCTGATTCTCAATCACATTCAGAAACAAAATATAAAAATTCAAATATATAACCTGAAATAAAAGAAAGATTAATTGACTTAAAAGTCTTAAACAGTCTTAAAAGTAAATGAATGAGCTCGCAAGAAGAAAATATCCGCCTTTAAAAAGGCAAATATCATCAATGAACAAAACGAGTAATGAAAAATCAAAATAACGCTAAATAAAATATAATAATAAAACAACTGAAATATAACTCAATGAACACTCAGCGTTAGCAGAAAGCAGGATCTGTCGTCGGTGAGCGTCAGCGAAGCGTAGACAGCCGGGCGCGAACGAGCGACGGAAAACACGTGCACACTCAGCGAGGGTTAGTCAGAGACTGAATGACGGCATGGGGATGACGACGTGCCAACGCATTCGTTTTTCCTCACGTTCGACGGTGCTGTTCTGCCGGATGATATCAAAGTCGTTGACATCCGTCAGCGTATCCGTGTCCGCCCCTACGTACCCAACCCAATGCGATGTTACAGGTGCCAACGTTTCGGGCATACGAGCTCCCGCTGTAACCGTGCTGAAATCTGCGGGCGCTGCTCATCCGAACGGCACACCGCTGCTGATTGCGACAATGAGTATTTCTGCGTCAATTGCGGGAGCAGCGGTCATGCGTCCTCGTCGCGTGGCTGCCCGGAATGGTTGAAGGAAAGAGAAATTCTGGCTATCCGTGCTGCCAAGCGCTGCAGTTTCGGCGAGGCGCGTGCTGTATATCGCAGCTCGCATCCATCGGGCAGGTCCTATGTCGGCGTCGTCACGAAGTTGGCTCAACCTCCACAGTGTGTCGACTTGTTTCTGGAGAAGCTGACTGTTGGAGACTTCTTGAAGCTGGCGGGACGAATGGGCTTGAGGCTGGTCGTTCCTGAGGCTGATAAACATGAGCTTGAACCAACACCGGTTGATCGGCGGCCTGAGGAGGCTGCCGTGTCGCGGTCGCCAACGGCCGCACCCCAGCGGTCCCAGGCGTCCGCGACCCAGCGGCCCCAGACGGCCGCAACCCAGCGGCCCAAGGCGGCCTCTCCCCAGCAGCCTGAAAAGGCTGCTGAGCGGCGACCTCAGCGGGTCGCCGATCGGCCGGTCAACCGGCCGATGGACCGCGCTGGCAAATCGGCAGTGATGCCTGTTAGTCAGGGCGGCAAAAAACCGGCCGCTCAGCAGGCTTCCAAGCCAGAAGAGCGGTCGTCTCCGAACCAGAGGAAATCCGGAGACTGGACGGTGGTTCAACACAAGAGCCGCCGTTCGGTCAAGTCAGCCTCGCCGAGAAGTGACCGGCGATGATCTCCCGGTCACAGAGCGAGCGCGGTCCCTGCATCTGCGCTGGGCGGCTGCTAGCGCACCGCCTTACGCACACGACGGAGCGACTCCCACCACTGCCATGGAGGTGGAGAGTTCCTCTAAGCGGAAGCTTGTATCGATACACCGCCTCCTGGATCGAACACCGCTTCCTTGCCGCCATCACTTTCACGCTTCTATGGCTCCTCTCGACAATGGCATTTCCTTGTGGTCTATATGCGCACCGAAACCACACGGACACGTTCCACTCGTGCAGCAATCGCCTGAACTCGCCACTGCGAAACTGGGTGCCATTGTCCACAAGTCATTCTGACGGAGCGCCGCGTTCAAAAAATACGCTTTGTAGATGGGACACAACGCAAAATGCGGTCTCGGAGGCCAGCTTCCTCCAGATGGCGAAGCGCGATGGGCCGCAGTCGATCAGCGTCAGATAGTGATGACCTTGATAATGCGTAACATCCAGCGCAATTCTCTTCCACGTCTCACCTACAGATAGTTGTCCGCCGGGCCACTTGATGGGCGCAGGATCAATAGCCTTGCAGATGTCGCATTCTCGAACTACTTGAGCAGCGTCTCTTCTACTCGCGTCTCCGAAGCGTCTCCGTGAAAAATACAGCGTTCGACGAACTCCAGGATGTCCGGCGTCGTTGTGAACGTTCTTAACATCTGTGAGTGTTGCGGGGGTCCGGGAATTTTCGGATATAACTGCGCCGGCAGCCTCACCAATTCTTGTCCACGAACGAGGCAGACGAGTCAAACGATCAGCCAGGTTTTTTGACGTAGACACTAGCTCGTCTCGCACCGACTTCAGAGTTTCCAGCCTTCTACAGATGAGGAGCTCGCTGGCTGCTTTAATTTTGACCCGCGTTAGTCCACTCAGTGTGTCTCTGACCCAGTGGAAAACGGTTTTCGAGTCAGTCTTGAATTCTATCTCACTCATACGCCACACTACGGCCATGTTGAGACCCTTCAACAACGCGTCAAGTTCAGCAAGATTTATGTTGGCGGCGCTTTTCCCGCGTATCCAACTTCCGTCCTCTATGATTTCACCGTTCACTTGAACCGCAGCTCCAACGGCTAACTGGCTAGCGTCGACCCACACAACTGTCTTCTATCCTGACACCTTCCAGACACCTCGAGCCGGATCGTTATCCTCAATGCGGGCTGCCAAGTCACTCACCAGCGAGGAGAGTCTGGCGTTATCGATGATATCGTCCCATCCATTGGATGATTCGTTGGCCACACGTTTCAAGAACGACACTGCTGGACGCATCCATCCGCAGATTGGGAGATGCTCAACCACTCGACCACAGAAGGAGAACAGACTGCGACGGGTTAATGGTACCGGTGGTTCTGATATTCTGTTATCTCTGCACCACCTCAGTTCCCCATGTTCCTTCCTCAATCGAAGTCCCAGAACTCGAATGCCGTCTTCTGCTCGATTTTCACTTTTGCACTCCAGGCCGTAGCGTCGGAAGTGATCTGCTACACGATGAGCCTTGAATACACTCTCATTCACCAATATGTCATCAGCATACACTGAGACCGCCTCTTTGACTTTCTTGTCTTGTTCAAGTACACATTGCACCACAGACTTCAATATAGCTGGCGCCACGTTCAGCCCGAAGCCTAGGCGCGTGAGACAGTACCTCTTCCCCCCAAAAATCACCGTCTGGAACTTCCACAGGCTCGGATCGATGTGTATCTGAAGATACGCCTTCTTCAAGTCGAGCAGGGCCACATTGTTGCCACACCTCCGCCACTCACGCAGCTTTTGCGCACACACGTCTGACTCGGCTGTGTAGGATGTGATGTGCTGATTCATCTGCCGAAAATCGAGCACAGGCCTCACTTTCGATATATTCGCCTGTACTACAGCCATTAGGGGTATGAGTCCTCTAGCATCGCCGTGCTTACCAACGCTATGTTCCACCAACCAACCCTCTTCTATCCACGACCTCACCTCGTCTTCGTAGCATGACCGAACGTCATATTTTATCAGGTACTCTGCTGTTTTATTTGGGAGGTCAGGAGGTTCACCAGACCACTTCCAGCGAGCCGTCCATCGGCACAGCGAAGGATGAAATTGCACTGAAAAATCTTTTCCCTCGACATTGAGTTCACTGCATCTCTGAGCATCGGGAATATTCTCTTCGAGTGGCTCAGAAAGGACCCCGCAAGCTACACCAAACGTCGACTCCAATTTGGCTGACAAAAACAGACCTCCGAGCAGAGCCACCGCGTCCAATCCGAGCACAAATTGGTGACCAAACAACGGGTCTGCGATAACAATAGCAGTGAGCTCAACTGCCTTTCCGTGTACATCCAACACGATGTTGCTCTGCCCGACGCATCGCATCATTCCACCGTTCATGGCGTACACATCATTTCTCATCTGCATGATTTTGTTTCCACACAATGATTTGTGCACCAAACTTCTCGTGCATCCGGTGTCAACTAGTACGCGACATGACACATCATTCACTTTGGCAGCCACGGTCACCAGCGCCTGGTTCACTGAGTTGGAGAAGAGGCTGGCACACACCGCCTCTCCTTCTCGTTTAACGTACATACCGCTTGAACGTGTCCTTTTTCTCCGCAACGATAGCATACGATTTCAACCGGTTCCTTAGACTTACAATTCCTCGATATGTGGCCTGCGCGTCCACAATGGAAGCATTTCAGGGTCGCTCCAAACGAATAATCTGACACGGAGGTGGTGCTTGCGATATCCAAGTCCGACAAAATAGTACGGGCCCTCTCGATGACGTCCTTGAATTTCATCCCTTCTAGATTCGCGTTGGCTCTTAAAACTTCCCGCACTCTGAGAAACGCACACGTTAACGTAAGATCTACAGTGATTCCGCAACTGGTACCCAATTTCTCCAACTCTGATGCAAAAACGTCGACAACTCCGTCATCCCTGAGTTTTCGCTCAACAAATCGGTCCAATGATGTGTACGGATCAAGACCGAAGGCTCGCTGCAATGCAGAACACACTTTGTCCACGTTCAACTGGTCCTCGTAACTGAGACGGTCAACAACGGCATAAGCGTTTCCAGTCAATCTCATCATGACAACTGTCGCTACGTCATTGCCGCCTCTCAGTCTACACATCTTTCTGACTTTGCCTAGCCATTCTGACGGGTCACCTTTGCCGTCATATTCTGGGATGAGTCGGATATCCATAGACGAATTCCCGCTGACAATTCCTTCTTCGATATTCCGACTTGCCATGATAGCCGAAATAGCTTGTAACAGATGTATGTATTCGGGATGATACGCGAAAAATTATATGACACGAATAACAGCACAACAAAGCACTACACGCAAGGCACACTACTCGCACGCACACTATTCACAATACAACACTACTCGCGACACAACACTTCTCGCAAACAGCAACACACGCGACGCCTCGCTCCCCCAACACACACTGCCTCATCCAGTCGCTCGCCAAACTACAGACACACATACATACGCAATACGCTCGTGCTCACGGCACCATCGTCACCATGGCAACGTACCGCATGACGTCTGACACCCGTTGCAGCACACAACGCTCTTTCCACCGCTCGCTCTGCTATCACTCATACGCACCCGTTTCAAGGACGAACGCACGCGCATAGCGCCAACGCTGCTTCGCGACTACCATCACTCATTTACCACAGTATTGTAGGCGACAGAAAAATCACGCAAATACTGTGAGTAATGATGCAGATGATTTTGTTTTCAAGACGAACAGTGACGACCAGATATGTAAGGCCAGATCCATATTGGTTGACTGTGGCGCTACTGCACACATAATTACAGATGAAGCACAGTTCAAAAATTTCGATGATGAATTTGACTGTTCACGACATGTCATAGAGCTGGCTGATGGGAGCCGGTCCACGAACACCGTGAAGGGCCGAGGAACTGCTAAGTTTGTAATACGTGACGACCAATAAACAGCACGAAATGCGTTGCTGCATGGTGCATTGTACGTTCCCAGCTTCAAGCAAAGTATTTTTTCTGTACAAGCTGCTACAAACAAGGGCGCTAAAGTGCAATTCTGTGGAGAGAAGAATTGTTTGACTGCTCCAGATGGAACTGTTTTTCCGATACGGAAACATGGAAGATTGTACTACCTGAATTCTGTCGGAGACAGATCAACCACGAGATCTCTACTTGAATGGCATAAAATTATGGGACATTACAATGAAATAGATTTGATAAAAACATAATCTGTTTCACGTGGGATGAATTTTCGAGTCAGTGAAGGAGTAAAATTGCATTGTGAAACCTGTCTACAGGGTAAAATGGTGAGAAATGTGAACAATGAATCCTGCAAATGTGCATCAAAAATCTTGGATTTGGTTCATTGTGACTTGGCTGGTCCTATTGATCCAGTTGCAATCAACGGACATCGATTTGCCATGAACTTTGTTGATAGTCATTCCGGCTTAACTGTCGTGTATTTTCTAAAGAAGAAAAGTGATGCAAGCAGAGCCTTGGAGATATTTTTAGCGGATATGAGACAGCATGACACTGTGAAATGTATTTGCACAGATCAAGGTACTGAGTTTACTTCGTCAGCTTTCCAGAGAGTCTTGGAAAAATGGTGCATCAAGCATGAAATGTCGGCGCCATACTCGCCGCACCAGAACGGAAAAGCTGAGAGATCGTGGCGCACATTGTTCGAGACAGCCAGATGCTTACTGTTAAGTTCTGGACTGCCAAAACGCTTGTGGACATATGCTGTTCAATCAGCAGTATATGCAAGAAACCGCTGTTGCAGTCAGAGACTGCATAATACCCCATACGAATCGTTCAAAGGGAGTCAACCTGATTTGAGCAGTATGCAACAATTTGGTGCGATATGCTATGCCCACGTTCAAGACGCGAAGAAATTGGATGCTCGCGCAGAAAGGGTATTTTCGTGGGATTTGATCGAAAAAGTCCGTCTCATATGGTATATTTTCCCATCAAAAATGTTGTTCGCAAAGTGCGATGTGTTGAATTTGTTCACAGATACGGTGACAACGACCTGAGTGAGGATCCGTCGGCAACAGAGAATATCGGACGGAGGACAGAGGACGAGTCTCCATTGGTATCCTCACGTTGCGGTGCTGATGCGTTCGTTGAATCAGACGCGACAGGTGGTGAGTCACACAGTGACCAGACTGCTGTTGATTGTGATCACCGCAGAACAAACCCGACAAGAACGAGGGGAAAACCTGAACGTCTAAATGATTTTGTCGTTGGTGACGACATAGATAAACATATTGAAAATTTTGTTGATTATTGTTGTCAAATTTGAGACGTACTAACATCTTACGGTGAGGCTATGAGAAGCAATAATGCACATGATTGGGAGAAGGCAATGCAAACTGAAATACAGTCACTTATCGATAATGATACATTCGATTTGGTACCTTTGCCAAAAGACAAGAGAGTCATTGGCGGTCGATGGGTATACACCACGAAATCTGGTAAAAATGGTTTGGTATACAAGGCTAGGTATGTTGCCAAAGGATATAAACAAACAAAAGGTATTGATTTTGATGATACACTTTCACCTACAACAAGGATGACATCAGTTTGCATGCTAATGCAATCTGCATTTCAATACGATTTACTAGTGCATCAGATGGATGTCAAGAGTGCTTATTTGAATGCACCGATTGATTGTGATATCTATGTTGAACAGCCTATGGTTTTGTGGAAGTAAATCAATCAGATGACGTACTTGTTCTGAAATTAAAAAATCATTATACGGCCTAATACAGAGCGGAAGGAACTGGAATAGAATGTTACATGCTTATTTGACGGAGCAAAATTTCTGCCAAAGCGATGTGGATCATTGTGTTTATACAAGAGGTTCATCGGATGGAATGACAATTTCACTTGTCTTGGTTGATGATATACTAGTCGCTGCAAAATCCATTGAAACTCTAGAAAGTATAAAGAGCTGTTTGAGCAAGGAGTTCAAGATGAAGGATATGGGCGAAGTGAGTCACTTTCTTGGAATGAATTTCAACCGGCGAGAAGATTGTATACTTGTGAGTCAATCACTATATGTTGAAAAACTTTTAGAGAGCTTCAATATGGAGCATTGTAAGACGCGAACCACTCCATTTGATGTGAACCTGTACAAATCATTCAGTGATGTGTCTGAAGATGAATCAGTCGATGTGCATAAATATCGATATTTGATTGGTGGTCTCATTTATTTGATGACATGTTCTCGTCCAGATATATGTTTTGCAGTTACGAGATTGTCGCAGTATTTGAACAATCCTACGTCGGTTCACCGGAAAGCGGCAAAACATGTTCTACGCTATCTGAGAGGTAAAGCATCCAGCAGTCTTCGCTTTGCAAAGTCCAATGATTTGAAGTTGGTTGGTTATTGTGATGCGGACTGGGCGAATTCGGCCGACAGGCGAAGCATTTCTGGATATTGTTTTCAGTTGACATCGGAATCTTCACCACTGTCATGGTATAGTAGAAAACAACATATCGTCGCTCTATCTACATGTGAAGCTGAGTATATAGCGCTGACGGAGAGTGCCAAGGAGACGAAGTACCTGTCACAACTTGCTGCGTGTATTTTGTCTACTCAAGAGAAACCTGTGACTATATTTTGTGACAATCAGGGAACACTCGCTCTGGCGCAAAATTCTGTTTACCACAAGAGGACAAAAGACATTGATATAAGATATCATTTCATTAGATCTGAGATCGAGAGGGGGACCATTCTTTTGGAATATGTTCAATCTGAAGATAATTTGGCTGATGTGTTTACAAAACCCTTGGGTACAACAAAAATGCGTTATTTTGTAAGATGTATCGCACACGATTGTGCTTGATTGTACTTCACTTGATGTGAACTTACTTTTCGAGTTTAATGCTTTTTCATGTGTAATACTTTTGTTTGCGGTGCTTGCTGATCAGAGCACACATTTGCGTGGAAGGTCAGTATGCTTCTTTTTGCTGTTATATCGTTGAAGTTTGTTCGTTCGCTCTAGAGTTTAAGAGGGGGTGTTAAGGTAAACTCTAGGTGTGCGCAAATACGGTGTGTATGTGTCAAATGTGAATAGAAGTAAGTGAACGGCGTGGTTGAATACAGACAGGACGTTTTGTATCTGTGTGTGCTCTTATACCTCCATGCTTACGTATATTTGCTTACTCCCGGATATTTAGCATAATGTCAACAGCTTATTTTACACTCCCGACAACCATCGATTTTAGCAATACAGGAGACTAAGCTTTTAACTTCTTCGTATTTTAGTATTCATGATTTTAATGTTTTTAGACATGATAATCCCAGCTCGACTATAGCCCATGGCAGGGTTATGCTGGCTGTTTGCACCAGTGTGCCCTGTCGCCGTCTGCATATTCAGTCATATTTGCAGGTGGTTGCGGTTCGGTGCTGGCTGGGTGGTAGGGAGGTGAGTGTGTGCTCATGGTACCTGCCGCCTGGTCGCCCGTTCCCAAGGGCGGACGTCGAGTTTTTAATCAGTTCACTTCCACCCGCTTTTTACGTGTTAGGCGATTTTAATGCTCACAACCCTTTTTTGGGTTGTGATGCATATTGTAGCCGTGGTTTTATTATGGAGGATATTTTAACTGTTTTAGACATAGGTATTTTAAACACAGGCAAATATACGCATTGCACCATGCCATCGGGAAGCATTTCCGCTCCGGACCTCAGTCTGTGCAGTCCCAGTCTGCAGGCATCCACGAGCTGGACCGTTGAGAACAGTCTGTATGGGAGTGATCACTTCCCTATATTGATCTGTCTCAATGAGGTACCTAGGCTGGGAACACGACCACCGAGATATAATTTCAAACGAGCTGATTGGGTGCGCTATGATTGCTTGACACTGAAAGCCATGGGCAACCCCACACTTCGACCCAGCGTCGAAACTTTTACTGAGGCCATTGTCACCTGTGCCAAACAGAGTATTCCGCGTACGGCATCGCGTCCCCGGCGGCGTCCTGTTTCTTGGTGGACAGACGCGTGTTCTGTGGCGTTGCGAGAGCGACGTCGTTGCTGGGGTCGCTTCCGACGAAACAGCACGGTGGCAAACATGCTTTGCTTTCGCCACGCTCGCGCACAAGCTCGATGGACCTTTCACGAGGCGAAGCGGGCCTCGTGGGTGTCCTATGTGTCCAGCATTAATCGGCATTGTCCTTTATCCACAATATGGGACCGTATAAAGCGCATCTCTGGGAAGTACCGTCCCACTTCTCTGCCTTCTCTGAAGATCAGTGGCGTGGACTTGATATATCCGGAGCATGTTGCTGACGAAATTGGCCGATATTTAGCGGAGCGCTGTCGTGCAAACGTAGACGACCCTGATTTTGCGGCGAGCAAACACAAGTGCAAGAGATCACCCTTTGACTTCTCCATCTGCGAGCTGAGAACAGCCTTGCGATCGCTTCGCGGTGTGGCTGAAGGCCCTGATGAGGTGCACAACCTCATGCTGAAACGTCTGTCGCCTGCAATGCTGTCCACCTTGCTGCAGGTCTTCAATGATCTGTGGAATGGTGGGCAGTTTCCGGCCTCCTGGCGACGGGCAATCGTGATACCCATCATGAAACAGGGCAAATCGGGCGATCACCCGTCTGACTATCGCCCGATATCGCTTACCTCCAGTCTCTGCAAACTGTTTGAGAAAGTGGTTTGCAGACGGCTGGTATGCATTCTGGAACGCGGCCGGCTGTTCAATGATGCTCAGTGCGGATTTCGCCAGGGTCGCTCAACGTTAGAACACTTGGTGACCATTGACTCTCGCGTACGTGAAAGTTTCACGCGAGGTCACCACGTCGGGGTGATATTCTTTGACATCGTAAAGGCATATGACACCACATGGCGACATGGTATTCTTCGCAAACTGCATCGCTGTGGTGTCAGAGGCAACATGGGGAGGTTCGTACACAATTTTCTTTTGCACCGCATATTATGTGTGCGTGTGGGGAAATCCCTGTCTCATTCGTTCGATGAGGCAGAAGGCGCTCCACAGGGTAGTGTGCTCAGCGTGGCCCTATTTGCCATAATGATCAACGACACTGACATTCATTTGCCTCCCTCGATTGGACGGTCTCTATTTGTGGACGACTTCGCCATATGGTGTTCTTCCCGCAGCACTGTTGCTGTCCAGCGTCAACTGCAGCTGGCGGTGAATAAAATAGAGACTTGGGGAACGCGTAACGGCTTCCGCTTCTCGACGTCCAAAACGGTCGGTGTACACTTCTGCCGCCGTCGAGGTTCCTGCCTGACATGGAAGTGGAATTGTACGGCAGTGCTGTCTCATTCCAACGCACTGTTCGGTTTTTAGGGGTCACGTTGGACTCGCGCTTGACCTTTACCGACCATATTTCACTGACATAAAACACTGACAAGAACACCTGATCGATTTATCACAACTCACATTACATGCATTATCCGCACATCCGGTAAAAATCAAACACTTCAAAATGCATAACCACACCCATCTCGTCCTTCAATGGAACTGTCGTGGGCTCATTCATAAATGGTCTGAGCTCAGTCAACTCATATCAACACAATCCCAGCATATTATGCATACAGGAAACTCACCTTCTACGAACCGACTCTTATCGTTTCAATCCATCACAATTCTGTATATACTCACAGCATGGCTCAGACACAGTCCGAAAAGGGGGCACCATCATACTGATACAAATGCATATTCCAAACCACAAACTATTGATCAATACAAGCCTTCAATGCACTGCAGTCACGGTCACACACAGCAACCTCACTTTCATCATCTGTAACATTTATATCCCACCACAGCAGCAAGTAGATACAACGGTTTTGGACACACTTATTTCAGTTTTTTCACATCCAGTCATACTCTGTGGCGATTTCAACTCAAAAAACACACTTTGGGGATCTCCCAGGACCGATAGAAAAGGCACTCTAATAGAGAGGGTAATCCTGAATCAAGACCTACACGTACTGAATGATAGCTCTCCAACACACATAAATGAGCACCGACGGCAGCATGACTCATCTTGACCTGTCCTTGTGCTCTCCATGCCTCTCTCCCCGCCTCCAGTGGCGATGTCTGACTGACTTTCATGGTAGCGATCACGTTCCTAGACTCATATCTCAAATATCTGCGAACTCTCTCAAATACGATGACACACTCTCTCTCAAATACGATGGCACACAAAGCGGCAAACTGGAAATTATTTAATCACTACCTCTCCGTCCATACACAAGGCAACAACACATACATCAGCGTAGACTCTCTCACAGAACATATCATTTCAGCAGCAAAGCAGACAATTCCTTACTCAACAACAGGAAGCACCCGCGTGAGACGATGTCCGTGGTGGAACCCGTCGTGCCAAACTCCCATCAAACACAGAGAACAAATGCTCAGACATTTTCGTAACAACCGCTCAGACCATAACCTCATCAACTACAAAAAAGCAAAAGCAGCAGCACGGAGAACAATACGACAAGCGAAACGTGACAGTTGGGCTCATCTTTTTTCCTCCCTCAGTCATCGCACTCCTCTAACAAAGCTCTGGAGTATGGTACGCTCCATGAAAACAACAGACACCTGCCCGCGCTTTCCCTCACTTGAAATAAACAATACAATATGCACAGACCAAACACAAGTTGTTGAACATATAGGCAGGCACATAGCCAGCACATGCAATCCACGACCGCCCACTACACCAAATCAAGGCACCATCACCATCAGATACAATCTCTCGGCCGACACACTCACACTCATCAACAAGCAGTTCTCAATGGAAGAGCTTCACTCTGCCATCACTTAATCGGCATCACCCACCACCGGACCAGATCTCATACACAATGCATTCTTCATCCACTTGAACACAACCAATCGTGAAACACTACTGAAAACACTAAATCACAATTGGATCAGTGAATTGTACGCTTCGAGTTGGGAAAACTCATTCATTCTTCTGTTCCTAAAGCCAGGCAAAAACCCCAACACTGTACAATCTTACAGACCAATACAACTAACTTCCTGCTTCTGTAAATTTTTTGAAAGAATGATTCTTCCACGCCTCTCATTATTAGTCAACAGCTCAAAACTCATATCCAAACATCAAACAGCTTTCCGTAGATCAAGGTGCACCATGGACAATATAAACATGCTTATCTGCCAGCGTAAGAGAAGGGTTTGCCAGGGAAAAACACACACTCGCAATATTTATAGATCTCACATCAGCCTTCAACCTTCTATCTACAGACGCTCTCATCTCTATCGTATACAACGCTGGACTTCGTGGACACCTTTTACACTTCCTAACATCCTATCTCAAACAGAAAACATTCCAAATTCGAACAAGCACATCATCACAAATTTATCACCAACACAGCGGGGTGGTCCAAGGTGGGGTTCTATCTCCTACACTCTTCAATATTGCTGTAGATCGCATTCTGTCCTGTCTAGGTGAATCCGTTCAACACACAATCTACGCAGACGAAATTGTAATCTGGGCCACCGGATCTAACACAACCATTCTCCATGACCAACTGCAGACATCCTTGAATAATATATGCCGACAGATTAAAGAACTAGGGCTTAGCATCTCAACGCAAAAGACGCAAGCAATGTTGTTCTCCAAACTCTCAGCCAAACTACATGTTTCCAGGCTCTGCATCGACACACACTTTACATCCTTCACATCAGAAATAAAATATCTAGGCATGATCCCGGACACCAAACTCACCATGAAAGCACACATACAACACATAAAAACACGTGCCATTCAGCGTATCAGCGTTCTGAAATGTCTTGCACACCCCACATACGGCACTGATCGCACAATACTACAACGACTAGACTCACTACTCATCAGACCAATCCTGGAATATGGAGCATATACTTTCACCCATCTATCACCGTCATGTCTCGCAACCACATTCACATGGTAAGACACAAGTGATCGCGCGGGAACTTCACCTATTTGGTAGAATATAACCCAAATGCTGCCAACTAAAAAATTATTGACGTCATGGTCATTTGCATGACGTCACCACCATCATCAGTCTGACGTCACATTACAGAGTTTGGGATTGTGAATTTTGTATAGACCTCTGCTTTGCGGTGTTTTGTTTGGCTTTTCTGCACGTGAGTCTCCAAAGGCTGAGTGCAGTAACCTACAATTGCGTTTAACGGTACGCGTGGTGGGTACAACAGCAACAACATGCATATATTTAACATTTATATAATATTAAGCCTGTGAAGACTGTCAGTGAGCAGCCACTGACGCTGCACGTACGAGAAAAAAAGCTGTTAGTATAGAAATGAGATGTGGTGCTTGTGTTGCAGACATGATGTCCCCCAGGGTGATCGAACATCCCCAGTCATTCCCCATATGCATATTATACGTACACATATCTAATACTTAATGACAATTGTTCTTAAAGCAAAATTTTAATAATTCTTCCCTCGTGGAGTATAAGGTTTTGAATATTGGGTTTCAAGATTCTCGGGAACCTGATCACTACACAGAATGAACAATTGAATATATTTGCCGTTTTAGTTTAACGGAGCACCAAACAAAATGTTTGATATATCAAACGCAAATCGCTCAGAAATGAAAATGACCGCTAATTCACATTTCGAGCATAATTATCACATTTTTCGTCTACAACTAAGGGGAAGTAGTATGTCTTAGTAGTAGTAGCTGTCTTAGTAGTAGTAGTGTCTTAGTAGTAGTAGAAGTAGTAGCTATATCAACCATACCGCAGAAATGATGAGGCGCAATCAATCATGAACCGAACACGTGGACAGCGACGAATCAAGTGAATACGCGACGACTCAAGTGAACACGCGCTTTCTCACGCTGTACAGGCGAAGGTATTAAAGGTTGGTGTTATGAAAAAATAATAATAATATTTAATTATGGGAAATGATATTTACAACATAAATTAATTTTTTATGAAAAACATTAGTGTGAAATACCAAAAATACCAACAATATATTATCCTGGTAAAGGTTAAATTACAGGTTAAATACCTAAGTGGCAGATGCTACAAGGGAAGAAGCCGGAGCTTATGAACACACAGGTGTGATCCCGTGCAGCTCGCTGCCACCACAGAACCGACCCTCTCCACGCTATGGCGCCACAAGGAAGGAAGACGTATTAGAGATGGCCACCTCCCCAGAATGCATGACACAACACATGACTAATATCTCGTACCATCATTTACTGCTGGGTGGACAGGGGCTGTGGGGTTGTAGAATTCGCCCAATGAAATTCAGCTCCGCCGGTTTGATAAATGTAAACACATTTATATTTGTCAACTCTTTCCAGACTTTAAATACTTAGCAAAAACAATATTATAAGATAATTACTACATTATTTGCAAAAAAAATTGTATTAGATATGCAACTGACTAACTATATAGATACCAAATACGTATTATATACCTCTAACTCATCATATGGTTGAAGGTATTTAAAGTTGGCGTGATAAAAAACGAACAAATCATTGGCGAAATTGTATATGATCGACAACATAAATTAAGTATCTGAATAACTTGATAAAAAAAAATATTTCAATGGTTAAAATATATTTACACTCGTCAAGTCCTTAAACTGACATTAAACATGGTTGAAGACATTCATGCGCCATGGTCGTTACCAAAAAAGTGAAAACTGTTTTATAAAACCGAATGGCGATTATTATTTTATTTTTTATTATTTAACTTGTGATAAAACGATATTTACCTTGATTGGCAACATAAAATAACCTGTGAATAATTGATATTTGAAATATCTCTCAAGTATATTTACTGCTGAAAATATACAACGGACACTCCAAATAGCGTACCTCTAAATAGCGGACATTTCATCTCGGTCCCTTCGAGTCCGCGGAGGGCCGCCTCTATGCACTCTTGTCAAGCGTATACTGTCACTAAAAACTTGACAGAAGCCACAACAAAATACATTTTATACATTCACCGCCATAAATATGAAGATGAACGTCAAAGTAAAAAATACAAACTATGAAAATGAAAATAATATACTCATTATTAGAGTTGGGAATTTTAAGTAATAATTTTTGGCGTTTTATGTTTTTATTATGTGACGAAAAATGCCCATATATGTTGTAAAAAGTCCCAAAATATGTGAATAAATTTTCATATAATCTATGAATTTCGGACTCTTTCGTAAATTATTTGCATTTTAAGCATGTATCCAGCGACATCCCAAGGGATCCACCCTCAGGGAGGCGAAATTTTCGTATTAAATTTTGGTGTGATGTTTCATAGGCACACGTGGGGCAGTGATGTCTGTAAATGTTTTTGTTTTTGTTCTTTACACATTTGATGACAATAATGGTTATGGCTGGAGTTTGAGGAGCGTACCGACCCGCAGGACCATAAAGCGCCTAGTCAATGAAATACGGTTAAAAGTCAAAATATCAACACAATACTCGTATTCTCATTAAGTCCAAATTAATGAGTGATATATAAATTGATTTGAAATAATTTATTATGATACGGCATCCTGAATATGTTGGTGTAAAAATAACGCAAAAACGCGAAAATGCGTAAATTGCGATAATGTGATAAATTCTAAACTTTGATTCCGTATCCCCGTTATTTTACAAACTGAGATGATTTCTTCTAGATCCGTTTTTCAACGAACGTTGGTTTAGATTACAGCCAGCCGGGCCACAGATCTACATACAGCTGATAAAAATTGGCCAAGATGGTCACTCGCTTAACTTTCAGTCACTAGATACGTCACTGTCAGATTCACTTGCGACAGGGACCATTTTTCCACCGCCGATATGCATCGCATCGAATTAAGATCCTCGAGCGTTGGCTACAATGGTTCGTTGGCCGCAACGGTAGTAACACCTGTGCAACGAATGTTATTTGCTGTAAACAAAACAAAACAACGCAGAAACGACACGTACACAAAGATTCTGCACAATTTGCAATATGTAATAATCACAAATTGCAAACAAGTGTTGGTTATTACAATTTGCTTACTATAAATTTGAAAGGAAATTTAAAGTATCTCACAATTTATACCATTTATAAATACGCAGTGAACTGTGGGTCGCTGTGCCCACTGACTTTCTGCAAATACACAGACATACGAAATAACTTGCTACATATTTGACTTCGCTTTTAAGGAGTTATATACTTTTACTTTTCTTCTCACCTAAGGAATTAGGGTGATATCCTGCATGTTTGAGTCTTGTCTTTATTGGATGCGAACTCACATATACAATAACGATTACATTACACGTGGAACGAAGACACACAAAATATATAATAATGACACCGCCTGAACCGTACAGGAAGACCTTGACATGACCGCTGCCGTGCGCACACTCTCACGCAGCAGTGTCGAATAGACGACCCACTCTCAACACCGGGCGACATCTAGCGGCGACTCTTTCAGCATGCCTGCTACACGTAGCACATATACACTGCATACAATCACTATACACGAACGTAGATAGCACGGATACTGTGAACGTATTATAATCCACAATAACCGAGCTCAACATAAACCTGCATATTGCAAAAGCAGATCATCGAATTATTAAAGTCATGTTCGAATTGCAATGCTTTCACATTCTTGAATGAGGAATACTTGCAGAACAGTAGAATCACAATGAACTCACCACGAGCCCTATTCTAGCCAATATGCATAGGGAAAACCACGAAATGTCACATTATCGTAGTATCATAGAAAAAGGTAAGGTATGGTTTTGACATGTAGACGACGTGTGGTATATTGCTGAACTATTAGTGTGTGTGTGTGTGTTTGGGCTATGATGTTTGCATATGCAAGTCTGTATGTTAGGGCGAGTGAAGGTGTGTACGTGTTTGTGGCTGTGGTCCTTGCGCGAGTGGTAGATGTTTTTGGTGAATGCGTGCGTGTCTGTATGCGCAGCACCGGTTGTACAGGCAGATGGTGTGCACGTGTGTGTATTAGGGCTGGGCAGGAACCGTGAAAATTGATACTCACGGTTCCGGATCCGTAGGGCAGCGGAACCGTTTGAACCGGTTCCGGAACCGGTTTCGCTTGGATGAAGAAAAAAATTATGTGCGCATAGGTAGGGACCACTCAATGTTTAGAGATCACCCAAAGGGAGAAGATACAAAAGAGAGTTGGCATAGATGAACGTGTGACTAGGAAAATAACAAATGTTTATATAAATTCAAAATTTTATTGAAAGTCAAAGTTCTATCAGTTTCATTATAGTGGGTATTCTCACAAAATTAAATTCAACATTTCATAAATTTAATTTTTGTGGGGGATCCTCATCTTGTTTTTTTGGGTGAGTGAAGCATATAACTCTTGACTACGGCCCTGTAATTTGAAGAAAAACTTTAATATTCAATGAAGACATGTACAAGGCATTATAATCTCTATATTTAACAAAAGAAAAATGCATACAATGCTGACACAATAATGTGGTTAATGCTGCAAAAATGTGCTAAATAGTCAATGTACTTTCTAATATAAACAATGTTTGCGTATCACCTGTTACATAATATCTCAAGCAAACAATAATTTGATTTCGGCTATTGCCCGAAAACGTTCGCTTATTCCGTAACGCACACGTTCACACAAACATACACAAAACGCGTATATATTACATATTTTTATTCAAAAAGAGAATCATATTTAAGTTTTCTTCTTTGAGACTGTTCCGTCTGTGTGACATCCATTCACCGGCTTTTGAAAAAAAACGTTCAGATGGAACGGAAAATGCCGGTGTGCACAAATATTTTGTCGCCACTTCATGTAGTCGAGGCAGTTTCAACACTCGGTCCCTCCACCATGATAATGGATTCACTTCTCGGGAGACGTAAAATGGAAAATATGAAAAATATGAATTTGAATAGTTATATATCGAGGCATATTGGCAATTTCACAACAATTCCATATTAGCGATATAATGGGTGTTCTCGGGTTAAAATAAAGTTACATTTGGGAAGCAGTATGTTAGTTATTAGTATGACTAAATGCTTAAATGATAAAATATACGCCGAGTTCAACAAAAAAGAGTGATTTTCCCAAAAACGACCTCATTGAGTGGGGGTTACGACCGTTTTAGCCAACGAACCACTTTGGCCAAACACTCAGCGGACGAAGTACGATGCGATGAATATCGATAAATATCGACGTTGGCCAAAATGGTACATGTCGTGAGTGCTCCACAGCCAATATATACACACAAAACAACAACACACACAAGCACACACACACACACACACACACACTCAATCACACACACACCCACAGACATACACATATACACACACAGACATACACATACAAACAAAGACACGTACACAGATACACAGCACACACACATAGACACGTACAAAGATACACAGCACACACACACACACCCAAGCATACACACACACACACAATGAGCGTGTTTTACCATATTAGCACGCAAAATACACAGACAAAGCTAAAACAACACCGGGCATGCAAAACATTAGCATCAAACAAAGAGAACATAATGCAGCAACAACAAACGCATTTTGATACGATTTTTTGATTTTTTTATTTTTTTTATTTTTTCTATATTTTTTCACGAACATTCATGTACAGTCACAGACACAAACACTTCCTCACGCACACATACACACGGAAACGTAGACACCCGCACAGAGAGGCACACACACACTCAGCGACATCCAGAGGTGCACACATACCCAGAGAGAGGAACACACATTTACCCACAGTCAGAGAGACACACACACACACACACACACACACACACACACACACACACACACATACACACACATCCAGAAAAAGAAACACACACATCCAGAAAAAGAAACACACACACATCCAGAAAAAGAAACACACATCCAGAAAGAGAAATACACACACACACATCCAGAAAGAGACACACACACACATCCAGAAAATGAAACACACACACACACACATCCAGAAGAAGAAACACACATCCAGAAAGAGACACACACATCCAGAAAGAGAAACACACACAGATCAGATCCGATCAGATCAGAGACGAGAGTTTGGCCTCTACAACGGCACTCTCGGATGCTATTTATTTTTGATCTGTAAACACACAACAGTGCCTTATGTTGGCACTCGAATAACCAGTCTATACACATACATATGTACCTTAAATTACACTTATAAATGCACATAGTCACCCTAAACTGACACACAACACATTACACACTATATATATATATATATATATATATATATATATATATATATATATATATATATATATATATATATATATATATATATATATATATATATATTTATATATATATACATTTATATACATTTATAGATATATATATATACTAGCGACAAGTTCCGCACTTCGTGCGGTTATGGTCGCTAGTAGATCCGCACTACGTGCGTCTCGTAGCTTCGTTTGTAGTATTGTAAGTGATGCGGTCGCCTTGAGTTTTGTCTTGGATAGCAATGCAAATATGATGATAATGCACTTGAAGCAAATGTTGCACAATCCGTGTGCACGACATTATATAAGTTCGCATCGCACATACAGACGCACACGCATACAAACACTGGCTGCACACGTGTTCGTTCATAGAATTTCGGCACACGGACACACATACCAATACAAAATGCAAAACGGTATCGTGTGTGCAATTCCTGGGACAGTTCGCAGAAGAGATGTGGTGGCAATCTGGCAGGGAAGTTTCTAGCAATCGCTCAACTGAATGACAAAAGTGTGTAGAATAAAGGAAAAAAACAAACACCAATAGAAAAATTTATGATAATTACAATTACAATATTGGTAAGCTACACATATACACTTGAA
This sequence comes from Sacculina carcini, assembly GCA_916048095.2. Taxonomy (NCBI): domain Eukaryota; kingdom Metazoa; phylum Arthropoda; class Thecostraca; family Sacculinidae; genus Sacculina; species Sacculina carcini. The sequence continues at coordinate 2,647,031 of OU696578.1, forward strand.
AAACGCTTCTGGAACACGCACATGCACGACGATGTACTTAATTAAACACTCCGTTTTACTACGCACTCTGCACGCCACTGTGCATTTGCAAACGCTCGCTGCAATGCACGTGAGTCATGGTATATCGACACACAGACACACACACCAATATATACATCAGTGTGCCGTTCTGTACACTGTGTATGTATGTGTGTGTGTGTGTGTGTACGTGTACCTGTATGTGTATGTGTGTGTGTGTGCATCTATGTCAGTGTGTATGTGTGTGTGTGTGTGCATGTATGTCAGTGTGTATGTGAGTGTGTGTGTGCCTGAGGTGGCAATCTCGCATGGGCGTTTCTAGCAATCGCTCAACTGAATGGCGCATTGTGTAGAATAATGGTGAAAAACAAACACCAGTAGAAAAATAAATGTTAATTACAATTACAATATTGGTAAGCTACACATATCCACTCGAAAAACGCCTGTGGAACACGCACATGCACGACAATGTACTTATTTAAACACTCTATTTTACTACGCGCTCTGCACGCCACTGGGCATTTGCAAACGCTCGCTGCAATGCACGTGAGTCATGGCATATCGACACACAGACACACACACCAATATATATACACCAATGTGCCGTTCTGCACACACACACACGTACGTTGAGCTTTATTATTATAGATACAAACAACCTATAAGCCACATAACACGTTATATAGCATAGCATAGCTTCATAGCATAGCATAACATTTTTTTTGCACGTATCAACATCCACACTAACCCAGACATATGTCCAGATTTACTAGAACAATTTACAATACACACTCACATGACACATGTATACAACTCACAAGTTAACGCATACATATAACACAAAATACTACACATAATTTTTTTTTACACACACATCCAGAAAACGAAACGCACATCCAGAAAGAGAAACACACACACACACACACATCCAGAAAGAGAAATACACACACACACACACATCCAGAAAGAGACACACACACACATCCAGAAAGAGAAACACACACACACACACACACATCCAGAAAAAGAAACACACATCCAGAAAGAGACACACACATCCAGAATGAGAAACACACACAGATCAGATCAGATCAGATCAGAGACGAGAGTTTGGCCTCTACAACGGCACTCTCGGATGCTATTTATTTTTGATCTGTAAACACACAACAGTGCCTTATGTTGGCACTCGAATAACCAGTCTATACACATACATATGTACCTTAAATTACACTTATAAATGCACATAGTAACCCTAAGCTGACACACAACACATTACACACTATATATATATATATATATATATATATATATATATATATATATATATATATATATTCTCTCTCAAACAAACGAGATTAATATCGATTGCGCATTCGCAGTTGACTAATTTTTTCCGCGTTGTTTCGATATTCCTTGCTAGTTGCTGGTCTCTTTTGTCAAGTCTGTTCAGCAATTGACCGATGTTTTGCTGGCGTAATATATCGGAGTTAACTATCTCCATTCTCACACACTGGTAGACATTGGTGGTATTTATTCCTCGAGACGTCTTTCGGCTAACATTAGCCATCTTCAGGAGTTACACTGACCAGAAATTCAAATTACAGTGCTAAGATACAATACAAAACATGAAATCGTTAAACACGACCACAACGCTGTCGCGACCACAACGCTGTCGCGACGGCTGACGTGCCACCTCAGCAATGGTGCAATCCAAAAGCACAACATATCGGTGCACAAACAAAAGATCAATAGGGAGCAGATAGTAGAAAGCACAGAAATCATTGACCAAGAACGTGACATACGGCGTCTGAAACTGCTTGAAGCAATTTACATCACCAACTTGAGACCAGCCATGAACGTGCAAGTTGAAGAAAACGGCATTTTACCGACTCAGAAAGCCCCACGGTCTGAGCCGACTGGGTGTGCCCTTGCTGCAGCACAAGCGTGACGACGCCGATATATATGTATATGTATGTGTGTGTATGTATGTATATGTTTGTGTGTATATGCATGCATGTATATGTACGTGTGTGGATATATGTGTATATATGTATATATATCTTTCATGTAATAATTGTATTGTGTTTTAATTGTTAGATTTCAACTGTTGTCGCATGAGAGGTACCCTGTATATTTAATCACGTGTTTAACGATTTCATGTTTTGTATTGTATCTTAGCACTGTAATTTGAATTTCTGGTCAGTGTAACTCCTGAAGATGGCTAATGTTAGCCGAAAGACGTCTCGAGGAATAAATACCACCAATGTCTACCAGTGTGTGAGAATGGAGATAGTTAACTCCGATATATTACGCCAGCAAAACATCGGTCAATTGCTGAACAGACTTGACAAAAGAGACCAGCAACTCGCAAGGAATATCGAAACAACGCGGAAAAAATTAGTCAACTGCGAATGCGCAATCGATTTTAATCTCGTTTGTTTGAGAGAGAATATTCTACCTGGCTACACCAACTTCATATATATATATATATATATATATATATATATATATATATATATATATATATATATACATTTATATACATTTATATACATTTATAGATATATATCTATATATATAAAAGAGATCCTCTGTCTGTCTGTCTGTCTGTCTGTCTGTCTGTCTGTGTGTTTGTCTGTCCCACCCTCCTTGGTCACATTTTCAGCAAGCTGCTAATTGTTAACCACTTAATGTACCCGCCAAGAATTTATACCATTACGTTGGAAATTTTCTTGTCTACACGATAGGACAAATTTAAAATTTAAAAATAAAACCAAAAAAAGTTATCGCGGTGAAAAGACAAAATGAACCCTGAAAAATGCGAAACATTTTGTCAATATTCCTACATCTACTCCTCATAAACCAGAAATGGTACAGCCAAACAGATTATACCTCTGTGTAGAAAATATTGTGTTCTACACGATAGGCTATAATTCATATCCAAAAATTAAACATAAAACATGTAAATGGAAAAAATTCCAATCAACATTCATAAATATATTTATACTCCACGCGTCCGATTTTCTGTACTTTTTTTTCTCTATTTCTCAGCAACTAACTATGACACATCTAAATAGATAATACTATCATGCTGGGAATTTTGTTTTCTACAGCACGGTATAGTTTTTAATTTTCCAGAGTGTATTAAAAAAAAGTTACGGCGGTGTGAAGTCAAAATGACAAAGTCAAAAATGCAAAATTAGCACTGGAAACCGTGAATATTTTGGTAAATATTCCGCTATCTATTCCTCATAAACCAGCAATGGTACAGCTATAAAAATTTAACAATTGTGTAGAGAATTTTGTGTTCTACAAGAAATATTTTAATTTATACCCACAAATGATACAAAAAACGTGTAAAATTGGCAAAATTCTCAAATACATCCAAAATTACACTTGAACACCGGGTGACTAAAATTAATTCATTTTTCTACTATTTCTCAGTAACTATTTGTCACACATCAAAATTAATTATACCATCGTGCTAGAAATTTTGGTTTCTACAATACAGTATAATTCTTCATTTTCCAAAGTATATCTGAAGGAAGTTACAGCGGTGTAAAGTTAAAAGGACATATTGCCATTTTGACAGCTATTATGCGCAATTGCGATTACACAGGAATATACTACTGTGTAGAAAATTTTGTGTTCTACAAGACAAGCTATAATTTATACCCACAAATGATACAACAAACGTGTAAAATTGGCAAAATTCTCAAATACATCCAAAATTACACTTGAACACCGGGTGACTAAAATTAATTCATTGTTCTACTATTTCTCAGTAACTATTTGTTACACATAAAAATAAATTATACCATCGTTCTAGAAATCTTGTCTTCTACAATACGGTATAATTTGTAATTTTCCAAAGGGTATCTGAAGGAATTTACGGCGGTGTAAAGTCAAAAGGACATATTGCCAATTTGACAGCTATTATGCGCACTTGCGATTACACAGGAATATACACCGATTAAATTTCACTGAAGCCCAATCACAATTAAGAATGCATCATATTATCTCCAAGCATGGATGGTGTGGTTTTATTGCGTACAGTTTAATTAATGCTAGACTCTACTGAATATAAAGGCTTTATTGTCCTCAATAACGTTCCACACGACGGGCGGGTAAAATGCTATTGGGAACAAAGTAAACTACTGAATTTAACTGTGTAATTTAATTGGTTTAATTTAAAGTTGCATAAGCATAAGTTGCATAAGGATATGGGTTGCAATATCATGTAATGCCAACTTATGCTGTTTTAGCGGAAGCATTAACCTGGAATTATAGAGATGACAGAAGGCTGCATTGTTTTGATAGTGTTGTGGAAAAACATGTTTTCTAAATTGAAACATAAATTTCACATTTAGACTTTTATATTAGCTATAACTTTCCTTTGGGTTTGTTTTTCTTTTTCAATTTGCACTAATTTTTTTATGAATTGAATATCAATTATATTTTATGAACTGTTCCGCACGACGGGCGAATTAAATGTATCTATAAAGAGTGGGTTTAAATGATAGCGAGGTATATGATATTTTGCTAGCAGTAAATATTCTAGCAATAAAAGTAGAATAGCTCTTGAGCAAATGATTTTGGAGAATGATGTGAACCTTTAAATATATTTTGCGATCTGATGATATATGTATTAGGAATAATACGTAGCAGAATATAGATTTCATAATATAATATCGGCTGTGATATCAAGGGCTGTAATATCGGTGTAATCCAAAAAATAACAACTGTATGAATATGATGCATTAGTGGAAGCATTAACCGGGAATTATGAGATAATATGATAATGGTGTATAATTATTTCGCATTATGCAACAAATGTGAATTTAGCTGCCTTACAGTTTGGTCCCTATACTATATTGGCGGGTTGAGAGAAAAGTATTGGTGGGCCGCGTGTTTGGGACCCCTGTGGAAGATAATCTCAGTCTTCTGATTACAAATTATGATCGTTTCAGTATATTTTGTGATCACAAACTAATAAGTTAAATCACCTCAGACTAGGCTGAGAGCGGTCAAGATTGGATGGTTGGGTTGGGTTGGGTAGGTTTGACTCAGGTTATATTGGGTTTTAATGATAGCGGAAAATATATAAATTTTAACAATAAATATTATAGCGGTAAAAGTGAAATAGTACTTAAGCAAATGATATTGGGGAATGATGCTAAGTAATAAATATAGTTTGGAAACATTCTGATGAAAAGATTTCATCATCTTTCATTGTTTGTTTCGTGTTTGTGTTCTGAATTATACCACACGACGGGCAGATTTATATATCAGGCGGGTTGAGGGATAATATTTGTCAAAACAAGAACAAAAATATTCACATTTAGACTTTTCTATTGGTTAAGATATTTATAGGTTACATTTTTTGGTTTTCAATTTGTATTCATTATATTTTATGGATTTGATATGAATTTTATTGTATGAATTGTTCCGCGCGACGGGTGGGTTTAAAAAAGTGTTTTTTTAGATAATTTTTTCAAATGGTTCATTTAAAAAAGATAATTTTTTTTAAAATAAAAATGTTCCGCTGGCAGCAACTATAGACAATAGAACGTTCAATTTCCCCTGTAGAATTAATCCATACACAAAACCAATGGATTTGACTTCAAATATGAATTTTATTGTATGAATTGTTCCGCACGATGGGCGGGTTTACAAAAAGTGTTTCCATTTTTTAGTTCATTTTTCAAATGGTTCATTTAAATAAAAGTATTTTTTTAAATAAAAATGTTCCGCGGGCAGCTACTATAGACAATAGAACGTTCAATTTACCCTGTAGAATTAATCCATACACAAAACCAATGGATTTGACTTCAAGATGCAGAACGGATCGTGTTCGAGTTCTGAATTATTCAGCACGACGGGCGGGTTTAAAAATGACTCAGGCGGACTGAGGGGAAATATTTTGTCGAAATAAAAATAATTAAACTTATAATTTTCAATTGATTAATATTTTTATGAGTGTACCCTATTTCATTTTTATTTTTCCATATTTTTTATGAATTGAATATGAACTTCATGTTATGAATTGCTCCGCACAACGGGCGGGTTTTAATGCTAGTATATATATACAAACAACCTATAAGCCACATAACACGTTATATAGCATAGCATAGCTTCATAGCATAGCATAGCATAACATTTTTTTTGCACGTATCAACATCCACACCCACCCAGACATATGTCCAGATATACTCGAACAATTTACAATACAAATCACATGACACATGTATACAACTCACAAGTTAACGCATACATATAACACAAAATACTACACATAATCTTTTTTAATTTTTTTCTACACACACATCCAGAAAAAGAAACGCACATCCAGAAAGAGAAACACACACACACACACACACACACACATAACATCCAGAAAGAGAAACACACACACACACAAACATCAAGAAAAAAAACACAAACACATCCAGAAAGAGAAACACACACACACACATCCAGAAAAAGAAACACACATCCAGAAAGAGAAACACACACACATCAAGAAAAAGAAACACACACACACACACATACATCCAGAAAGAGAAACACACACACACATCCAGAAAAAGAAACACACACACACACACACAGACACCCACACAGTGAGAGGAACACACACACACACAGACAAACAGAACCACACAGTGTACAAACAGGATATACTCGGATTATCATCGTATGTGTTTTACTGATGGCTCATCATTCACCGGCAGCACCAAAGATGGGATGAGGACATCTATTCTGAAGCAAACTAGGATGATTCTCGTCTCGTTCCTATTGGTATCATTCTCACGGTAGGCCAAACAGACTAAGCGGTATCTATTTCTGATTTGCTAGATGGTCGTTGGCTACTAGCTGAGTATCTCAGCTTAGCTAGTAGCTCATACGCCCTTACACAGGTTTTGTTTTTAATCCTGTAGGGTGTCTAGCCACCCTCCTCACTGCAAAGCAGTGGGGGCGCCGGTTTAGTGGCCGACGAATCGACCGAAGTTATACGTACACACACACACACACACACACACACACACACACGCACACACACACACAACACCAAAGATGGGATGAGGACAAAAATTCTGATGCAGACTAGGATGATTCTCGGCTCGCTCCTATTGGTATCATTATCACGGTAGGCCAATGACTAAGCGGTATGAAAATGAAACAAGGCTCACTGACGGACATTCTTTTTTGCTCGCCTTTCAGACACTCACGAATATCTCATCTATCTCAGCCGACAGGGTTTTTCAACTCAGGCTTGATCCTCATGGCTTTGTCTGATTTGCTAGATGGTCGTTCGCTAATAGCTGAGGATTTCAGCTTAGCTAGTAGCTCATACGCCCTTAAAACAGGTTTTGTTCTTAACCCTGTAGGGTGTCTAGCCACCCTACTCACTGCATACACTCACACACACAGTTGCATACCTACACACACCTAGACGCAGAGATGCATACAAACAAACGCACACAGAGAGGGGCACATGCACACACTCACAGACACACACACACACACACACACACACACACACACACACACACACACACACACACACACACACACACACACACATACATTCCCCGGGAAAACACACACATACACACAGATTCCACGACACACACATGAACACACACATACACACACAGACGAACAAACACACAGATGCGAGACACACAGGCACAGGCACACATACACACACACACACACACCTGCATAAACACACACAAAAAAGTAAACACCTCTGCATGAGACAGATGCAGGGATCATCCCACCTCTGCATGGATCATCCCACCTCTACTCACCTCTGCATCTACTCTGCACTCTCTCTCTTTCTCATATTTTCGTTCGCGATTCCTCTTCATGAATCTGTATTTGAGATGGGCGGCCCTCGTGCTCATTCCTCGATCAATTAAATCGCGTATGCTCAGCAAAGCATCATTCGGGGCACGATCAGTAACGACAGGAGTTGCCTCTACCTTTGGTTGGCCTACGCTTCTCTCACTAATCACCTCTGCATCTACTCTCCACTCTCTCTCGGTAAACACCGGAATCGCCTCAACCTCTGGCTGCCCTACGTCTCTTTCACCGCTGACCGCTGCGCCTACCCTGAAAAGCATATGCGTCTCAAACAAAACATCCACAGAACCTTCGATTATATACAATACATCTCTTGACTCATCCATAGTCTCTGAAGAAGGGAATACTTCGCCATCATGCTGCATGACATCCACATTGTTCGTTGGCAAATCATTTGTGTCGATCTCATCATCCACGCTTGAAGAACGCCGAGCCTGCTCATCGTCACTGGCCACATCAACACTCTCCATATTCTGGGAAACGGGTGAAAGCGATCTGTGTATAGCCAGCCCATCCTCCACACCAATGGGTGATGGAGACGACTCGACATTGTCCGCAACGAAGGAATGTCCGACATTGGACATGTCCGACATATACTCCTGTGTAATCGCAAGTGCGCATAATAGCTGTCAAATTGGCAATATGTCTTTTTGACTTTACACCGGCGTAACCTCCTTTAGGTACACTTTGGAAAATTACAAATTATACCGTATTGTAGAAAACAAAATTTACAGCAAGATGGTATAATATATTTTTATGTGTAACAAATAGTTACTGAGAAATGGTAGAAAAATTAATTAATTTTAGTCACCTGGTGTTCAAGTGTAATTTTGGATGTATTTGAGAGTTTTGTCAATTTCACACGTTTTTTGTATCATTTGTGGGTATAAATTATACTTTTTCTTGTAGAACACAAAATTTTCTACACAGTAGTATATTCCTGTGTAATCGCAAGTGCGCATAATAGCTGTCAAATTGGCAATATATCCTTTTGACTTTTCACCGCCGTAACTTCCTTCAGATACACTTTGGAAAATTAATAATTATACCGTATTGTAGAAAACAAAATTTATAGCACGATGGTATAATTTATTTTAATATACATATATATATACTAGCATCGAAACCCGCCCGTTGTGCGGAGGAATTCATAAAATGGAATTAATATTCATAAAAATTCACATTCATAAAAAATATTCCAAATTAAAAAAGAAAATGAAAACTCATAAGTGTCTTACTCAATAGAAAAGTCCTAGTGTGAATATTTTTATTTTTACTTTGATATAATATTTTTCCTCAAACCGCCTCATATATAAACCCACCCATTGTGCGGAATAATTCAGAACACAAACACGTAACAAACAATGAAAATTCTAGCATGTAAACCCGCCCGTCGTGCGAAACAGTTCATACTATTAAATTTGTATCCAATTCATAAGAGAAAAGGCATATGAATCAAAAAAGAGTGGAGTAAACCCATAAAAAAGTCTAAAGTTCTATATTTTCATATTTATTTTCACAAAATAGATTGCCTAAACCGCCTCATATTTATACATGCCCGTCGTGCTGAATAATTCAGAACTCGGACACGAAACAATGAAAAATGACTACAGTTTTTCATCATAATGTTTCCAAAATATTTTTATAACTCAACATCATCGTCTTGCATTGAAACCCGCCATTTGTGCGGAGCAATTCATAAAATGAAATTCATATTTAATTCATAAACATATTGCAAATTAAAAAAGAAAACAGATATACTCATTAAAATCTTACTCAATTGAAAAGTCTAAATTTAATTATTTTTATTTTTATTTTGACAACATATTTTCCTTTACCCCGCCTCATATTGAAACCCGCCCGTCGTGCTCAACAATTCATAAAATAAAATGCATATTCAATCCATAGAATAATACTGTATAAACATTAAAAAGCAAAAAAATTAACCTGTGAATACGTTCACCAATAAAAACTCTAAATGTGAATATTTTAATTATAAATTTGACAAAATATTATCCCTTAATCCACCTCATATTTAAACCTACCCGTCGTGCGGAATAATTCAGAACACTAACACGTACAAAACAATGACAATTCTAGCATGTAAACCCGCCCGTCGTGCGAAACATTTCATACTATTAAATTTGTATTCAATTCATAAGAAAAAATAAATATGAATTAATAAAGAAAAGGGTAAACCAAAAAAATCCTATTTAAACCTGCCCGTCGTGCTGAATAATTCAGAACTCTGACACAAAACAATGAAAAATGATTATTTTTTTAACATAATGTTTTCAAAATATATTTATAACTCAACATCACCATCTAGGATTAAAACCCGCCCTTTGTGCAGAACAATAAATAAAGTAAAATGAATATTGAATTAAAAAAATAATAATTAGAAATTAAAAAAGAAAAAGTAAACCCATAAAAGTCTTAACCAATAGAAAAGTCTAAATGTGAATGTTTTTATTTTAGATGTGGCAAAATATTTTCCCTCGAACTGCCTCGTATTTAAGCCCGCCCGTCGTGCGGAACTATAAATAGAATATAATGAATCAAAAAGCAAAAAGCTTATCCAATAGAGAAATATAAATCTGTAAATTCTTGTTTCAATTATTGACGAAGTTTTTTCCTCAACACTGCTCAAGTTCACACCCGTCCTTCATGTGTAGTAATTCAGAAGTGTAACACTATCAAAACAATGAAACCTTCTGTCATCTCTATAATTCCAGATTTATGCGTCCGCTAAAACAGCATATTCATATAGTTGGCATTGCATGATATTACAACCCATATCCTATGCAGCTTAAGCTTATGCAACTTGAAATTAAACCAATTAAATTATACAGTAAAATTCAATAGTATTTTACCCGCCCATCGGCCGGAACAATTCATGTGTAAATATTGATGACAATCAAGCCTTTCTATTCAGTATAGTGTAGCATTAATTAAACTGTACCCAATGAAACCACACCATCCATGCTTGGAGCTAATATGAGGCGTTCTTAATTGTGATTGGGCTTCAGTGAAATTTAATCGGTGTATATTACTGTGTAATCGTAAGTGCGCATAATAGCTGTCAAATTGGCAATATGTCCATTTGACTTTACACCGCCGTAACTTCCTTCAGATACACTTTGGAAAATTACAAATTATACCGTATTGTAGAAAACAAGATTTCTAGCACGATGGTATAATTAATTTGTATGTGTAACAAATAGTTCCTGAGAAATAGTAGAAAAATGAATTAATTTTAGTCGCCCGGTGCTCAAGTGTAATTTTGGATGTATTTGAGAATTTTGCCGATTTACACGTTTTTTGTATCATTTGTGGGTATAAATTATAGCTTATTTTGTAGAACGCAAAATTATCTACACAGTAGTATATTCCTGTGTAATCGCATGTGCGCATAATAGCTGCCAAATTGGCAATATGTCCTTTTGACTTTACATCCCCGTAACTTCCTTCAGATACACTTTGGAAAATTACAAATTATACCGTATTGTAGAAAACAAAATTTATAGCACGATGGTATAATTTATTTTAATGTGTGACAGATAGTTCCTGAGAAATAGGTAGAAAAATGAATTAATTTTAGTCACCCGGTGTTCATGTGTAATTTTGGATGTATTTGAGAATTTTGCCAATTTTACACGTTTATGTATCATTTGTGGGTATAAATTATAGCTAATCTTGTAGAACACAAAATTCTCTACACAGTAGTATATTCCTGTGTAATCAAAAGTGCGCATAATTGGTTTTATTTTTATAATTAAAAATTTAGACTACAGTGTAGACAAAAAAAATTTCCAACATGATGGTATAAATTGTTAGCGGGTACGCCAAGTGATGGCCGAGTAGCAGCTGATGGAAAATGGACCAAGAGGGTGGGACAGACAGACACACACACACACACACACACACACACACACACACACACACACACACACACACACACACACACACACACACACACACACACACACACACACACACACACACACACACACACAGACACACAGGGGATCACTTTTATATATATAGCACGACGGGCATGTATGAATATGAGGCGGTTTAGGCAAACTATTTTGTGCATTTTTTTTTATGAAAATATAGAAATTGAGACTTTTTATGGGTTTACTCCACTCTTTTTTAATTCATATTCTTTTTCTCTTATGAATTGAATACAAATTTAATTGTATTAATTGTTTCGCACGAGGGGCGGGCTTACATGCTAGAATTTTATTGTTTGTTTCGTGTTTGTGTTCTGAAATATTCCGCACAATGGGTGGGTATATATATGAGGCGGGTTGAGGGAAAATATTATGTCAAAATAAAAATAAATATATTCACACTTGGACTTTTCTATTGAGTAAGGCACTTAAGAGTTTTCATTTTCTTTTTTAATTTTGAATATTTCTTATTAATATCAATTTTTATAAATATTAATTCCATTTCATGAATTCCTCCGCATTCATTGTGTTTCGAGTCTACTTCAAAACGGATAGCAATTCGAGAACACACGCAAAATATAATAATATTTTCAAGCTCTCTTACATGTTAAAAAGTATTTATGATTAGAATGAACGCCCAGTTAACAATTATATATATATATATATATATATATATATTGTGTATACTATTTATAACATCGATGTATAATATATGTGAGCTGGCTTAAATCGTATTTAATTAATGTACACATAGGACAGCCAGGCTTTAAATCAGTTTTGTATCCTAGCAAATTCTGTTGAGTGTGAAAAGTTCAGAAACTGAAAAAGACCGCAATTTTACAAACAGTCCAATACATACTTGCATGTTTCGTTTCACACGAATTTATTTGCAAAACATATTCATTCTTTTTTCGAAAACGTCAAAGTTTCAAATTTGACATGTGTGGAATATTTTTTTGACAATAGCCCAGAACACTCTCTGCCAAAAATGGTCTAACCAAAAAATTAAGTAGACGTGCAGCTTTGTCTGGCCACAAGCCACACCCAAAGCTGCATACCCCCAATTCGGCCTTGATATCCTAAACCAACGACACATTATGGACAGATTACATAAGAGGGTAAAGAAGAAGCAAATTACACTACTGTGTTACACACACTTACACACACTTACTGTGTTACACACTTGTGTTTTTACACTACGCCACAAAAGGTTCTATTTTTAGACGCGGTGGCTTGGAAATACCTGGAAAAAACATCAAAACAACAGTATGTGGAAGTCATGTGCTTGGCACATGTGTGCAGCGGCAGTTTGCAAAATTCACGTGCCAAGCACATGACTTCCACACACAGTTGTTTTGATGTTTTTTCCAAGTATTTCCAAGCCACCGCGTCTGAAAATAGAACATTTGTGGCGTAGTGTAAATACACAGCACATTTATATATACAGAAAACACCTATTTTACATGAATATATTATATAATTCAGCTGTTTTTTGCTGTAGTCACTTTAGGGCACACATGGAATAATGAGGTTTCAAATTGGTTTCGTTTCTGGTACTCAAAAAGGTATATACACACGTTAATTAATATAAAAATAAATATAAAAACAACCAAGGTCGTGCTCGAAAATGTTTTTGCTCAAACACAATTTTTCATCGGCAAAGAGTTTCAGTAGTCAGTAGTTTCTGTAGTTGGTCAATGAAGATAAGATGAGCGCTGAGAACGTGATCAAGCACTTTGGCGACTTTGGTTTAGAATGTAAGGCACCTGAGCGTGTTTCAGACGGGGCCAAATTGTTGGGATTGCAAGTGCAGCAAACTGGCAATGAATTGCAGTGTAAACGAAGCGCAAGTATCGACAACATTCCTGCGAGAATCACAAGACGCACAGTTTTTTCCTGGTGCGGTCGTTTGGTGGCTCACTTGCCTGTTTGTGGCTGGCTGCGCCCAGCGGTCGCATGGCTGAAGCGCAGAGCAAACGAGCTTTCAAAGTCGTGGGATGACGTCATTGAAGATGCTTCACTTGTTGCGCAGTTGGAGGAAATTAAAAGTAAGGTTTTGAGCAGTGATCCCGCGCATGGGACCTGGTGCGTTGCGGTTGAATGTGCACAAGTCTGGACTGACGCAAGCTCTCTTGCCGTTGTGTGGTTATAGCCATGGGAGACGGGAGTGTTGTGGAGGATGCGAGTTGGCTCCGGAGAGATCCTGCTGCGCACATAAACATGGCCGAGCTTGACGCTGCCATACGCGGACTCAATCTGGCTGTTGTTTGGGGCTTCCGTATAGTGGAACTGTACACAGATTCTGTGACGGTGCACCGCTGGTTAGTTGACGCACTGAGCGGTCGAAATCGTCTCAAGACGAAAGCTCAGAGCGAAATGCTAATCCGGCGAAGAATAGACCTTATGCGTGAATCGGTCGGCGAATACAAATTGACGCTGCATGTTTTGGTTGTGAGATCTGGTGAGAATCGTGCCGACACACTCACTAGAGTACCTGAAAAGTGGCTCCGAGAACAGCGACCAACATGTGCCGCTGCTGCGATGGAAAGTCGTAATTTACCCGACATTAATGCTGCCATTTTGGATACACATGAGAGCGCAGGCCACCCAGGCATTCGGCGGACTCTGTTTTTTGCAAGACGTAAGTGCGGGAGTGGAATCAGCAGAAAACAAGTGCAAGAAGTTGTGTCTCATTGTGATGTGTGCAACTCTGTTGATCCTGCTCCGGCTAGGTGGCGTCATGGCAGGCTGTATGTCGAACAGGCGTGGTACAGGTTGGCGTTTGATATCACCCATCATTCACATACGTCGTATCTATCGATAATTGACTGTGGTCCGTCGCGTTTTGCGATTTGGAGAGCGTTGCGTTGGGCCGACGCTGCAACTGTCGTGCACCATCTTGAGGAGATCTTTTATGAACGTGGCGCTCCAAGTGAGATACTGGCCGACAATGACACTATCTTCCGTGGGAGATCACTGCAGGCTCTGTGTGCTAAATGGAACGTCCATCTTCGTTTTCGTGCGGCATATTCGTCACATGGAAACGGCATCATCGAGCGGAACCATCGCTCTGTCAAAGTGATTTGTGCACGTCGGCAATGTACCGTAGCGGAGGCTGTGCACCTGTACAACATCACTCCTCGCGATGATAAGGCGGTGACATCAGCTCCATTTGCCGGTGTTTACAAATACAAGTGCCGAGATCTTGTGAACACGCGCAATCTTCGTTGCAAACGACAAAGCAACAGTGATTTAACCGGCAACGTGCTTGGCGGGTCCAAGTTCGGAGTTGTTCGAAGTTAGTTACAGTCTATTTTCCCCCTAGCGCGTCAACAACAACACGATTTTTTGCTTTGATCTGAGCTGTCAAAACAAACGCACTACACTGTATATATACACACTGTATATATACACACTGTATATATACACACTGTATATATACACACTGTATATATACACACTGTATATATACACACTGTATATACATATATACCAAGAAGGAATAGTGGCACGAACAGAGATACTGGCGCACGAAACGGACAACATGCGTTTGAAGCTAATGGAATCGATTTGATGATAATGATGATGATGCACGCATATATTAAACCCAGCTGAAGCAGGAGGTGCAATGCGCTATAGCCATATTCAAAATGAATTACTGGTGTATCAGCCGCCCTAGTAAATGAAATACGGACCATAAAGCGCCCTAGTAAATGAAATACGGTTAAAAGTCTAAATATCAACACATTATACTCATATTCTCATTAATTTCAAATAAATTACTGATATACGAATTGATTTGAAATATTTGCATCCTGAATATATTGGTGTAAAAATAACGCAAAAACGCGAAAATGCGTAAATTGCGATAATGTGATGAATTCTAAACTTTGATTCCGTATCCCCGTTATTTTACAAACTGAGATGATTACTTTTAGATTCGTGTAGAGTAAATAGAGATGTACTCAATGAAGATGAGGACGACGATGAAATGATAGCACTGAAATGCACTCCAGAAAACAAAATTTATAATAAACAATAAACACTTTGTGGCCTCGCACCAATCACAATTACAAATACACTACCAGCACACGAACACCACCAACACTCACAACGCTCAAAGCCAGACTGATTGTAGCTCGCTTCAGCCACACGCACAGGCGTCACACGTCACAATGTCAAAGTACACCGACCAATCAGCACACAGTACTCGAGTCACGTGACAAGCCAAGTCACATGAACCATACGCACACTTGAACATATACACGCACATACACGGTAACTCGCATTCATGGAAGAGAGCAGGCACACCATTCGCGCACTTGAACATACACATACATACAGACATAGAAACACACCTACGCGGTTACACGATTTCATCACACTGTACATACACAATACGAATACCTATTACAATTCTTTTTTCAACAAACGTTGGTTTAGATTACACCCAGCCGGGCCACAGATCTACATACAGCTGATAAAAATTGGCCAAGATGGTCACTCGCTTAACTTTCAGTCACTAGATACGTCACTGTCAGATTCACTTGCGACAGGGACCATTTTTCCACCGCCGATATGCATCGCATCGTATTAAGATCCTCGAGCGTTGGCTACAATGGTTCGTTGGCCGCAACGGTAGTAACACCTGTGCAACGAATGTTATTTGCTGTAAACAAAACAAAACAACGCAGAAACGACACGTACACAAAGACTCTGCACAATTTGCTATATGTATGTAATGTCAGGGTTCGGTTAGAAGCGTACAGTGAGCTACACGTCACATGATACTTGACACACTTACATGATACGCGATACACCTACATGATTCGAGGTATGCTGAGTGTACGGTTACATGAGGCGAGTGAATGCTGAGCGTGCACTGGTTGCTACCGCGTACGGTACGGTTCTGGCCTTGGTGTTTGAGGTTGGGGCATTCTGCATTGTGAGTTCGTGCTGTAAGCTTGTACTGTAATCTTTCGTTAATATATCGTGTGGTTTAGAGCGTTTCTTCTTGCTGCAATAATTCATGTGTGCGTGCGGACACTACGAATTGGCGACGAGGATCCCACTGTCTGCAAAATGAATTTTGAAAGTGTTTCTGCACCAACTGCGTTCCTGGCGAGACCGGGAAAGCCCACCGTACCTTGGGGTGAATAGGAATTTTCATTCAGAAATTACATCACCGCCATCAACGGGGATTCCTTTCCTGTTCAACGGCGCCGTGCAATTTTGCTGCACTGTGTAGGCGCCGAGGCGCAAAGGGCATTTTTGGCTTTGCCAGCAGCAGTCAAACGCGAGGGTGAAGACGACTTCTCAATGAAGTTGCGCCAGCTCGCCGAATTCTACGCGCCAAAAATCAACGTAATTTCGGAGAGGTGCTGGCAGACACGGACGAAGTGATTGCTTTTTTGGCCGAGGAGAAGTCAGTCGTCAGTCGCGAAGAGCTCAACGAGGCATCGCGACAAGATGAACAGCTAATTGAACTGAGACAAGCGCTAGTGAAGGGGTTTCCGAAGACGGCGAAATCGTGCAGTGAGCTGCTACGTCCCTTCTTCAACATGCGAAGCGAATTGTCAATCGTCGACCGCATTGTAGTGCACGCAGACCATCAGGCCGTGATACCGAAGCAGCTACGTTCTAAATATCTACAACGAGCTCATGCATCACATGATGGCATTGTTAAGAGTCGACAGTTCCTGCGCTGTGTGGCGTGGTGGCCGGGAGTAAACAGCCATGTCCAGAAGACGGTCAACAACTGCGTTCAGTGTCAGTCAAGCGACAAGGTCAACTGCAATCGCGCCAAACCTGCACCTTTACAACCAGTAGCATATCCACAACAAGCGTGGTCCAAACTGGGGTTGGACATTGTCGGTCCTATCCGCGGAACTCTACCTCAACATCGCTACATCATTACGCTAATAGACTATTTCTCCAAATGGGTGGAAATAGGGTTTTCTGAGACTATTGAGACCCGCAACATTATCCATTTTTTGAGTAACATATGGGCCAGAGAAGGATACCCAGATGAATTGGTAACAGACAATGGTCGACAGTTGGTGAGCACAGAGATGGAGACGTACCTCAAGCAGAGAAACACCACTCATCGCCGCTGTTCAGCGTATTGGCCACAGTCAAACGGAGCAAACGAAAGATTCAACCGCACATTAAAAACGTGGCTGAAAAACTGCTGTATTCCATCATCGGAACAGTCGATGCGGGAGCAAATTCTCGCCTTGTTGGGGAGATATCGAGCGACACCACACTGTACAACAGGTCAACCGCCTTCGCAACTCCTACATGGACGGCCAATGCGTCTTTCTCTTCCGATCGTGACAACAGCGGAACGGGGTTCAAGAGCTGAGCATAGAGAACTCACCAGCAGGGTACAACGTGAGCAGCGCCGCTATAAGCGTCATTATGATCGCCGCATGAGTGTCCGAGTCCATGCAAATCGGAGACTACGTATATGCTCGGGTTAGTGGGCATGTCGGGAAGACCGGCAGACGTTTCTCCGGTCCAGTGCGCATAGTGGGGCGACAAGGTGCTGCTTATCGATTGGAGGACGGTTCCGTCCGTAATGTGGCACACCTGTCCAAGACCAGATTGTGTGTTGTACCACGTGCCGCAGACGACGAGACCGACACTGAACTTTGGTCAGCGTCGTCACCTGCTTCGCCTCGACCAACACAAAGGACCAGTGAAACTGCCGAACCGCTACCTAGTAACGCTACATTCCCCGGCCACGGATCGCTGGAGATAAACGAAGATCCGCCCCGTCAACTTCCATCGTCATCGCGCGGTCGTCGCCGCTGGCTGCCGGCTCGTCTTATGGACTAGTGATTTCTTAAGAGCGGGGATATGTAATGTCAGGGTTCGGTTAGAAGCGTACAGTGAGCTACATGTTACATGATACTTGTCACACTTACATGATACGCGATACACCTATATGATTCGAGGAATGCTGAGTGTACGGTTACATGAGGCGAGTGAATGCTGAGCGTGCACGGGTTGCTACCGCGTACGGTACGGTGCTGGCCTTGGTGTTTGAGGTTGGGGCATTCTGCATTGTGAGTTCGTGCTGTAAACTTGTGCTGTAATCTTTCGTTAATATATCGTGTGGTTTAGAGCGTTTCTCCTTGCTGCAATAATTCATGCGTGCGTGCGAACACTACAATGTAATAATCGCAAATTGCAAACAAGTGTTGGTTTTTACAATTTGCTTACTATAAATTTGAAAGGAAATTTGAAGTATCACACAATTTATACCATTTATAAATACGCAGTGGACTGTGGGTCGCTGTGCCCACTGACATTCTGCACATACACAGACATACGAAATAACTTGCTACATATTTGACTTCGCTTTTAAGGAGTTATATACTTTTACTCTTCTTCTCTGTAGTTCCGCATTCCCCGCAACCGTCATTGTTGCTTCGTTCTCCGTCATGTCTCGGTAGATCGACAACCAGAAATTAGGAAACGCGTAATTACAGTCTCGAATAAACTCGGAATGAGTGAACGAATATAAATACTTAGATAATAACAAAAGATAACAGAAACCCGTGAGTGAACAAACGACTCAATAAACCACCGAGTAACAATAACCCGTGAGTGAACCAGCCACTCAATAAACCACCGCTACCGCCGTAAATCCCATTTCAGCACAACGCAACACCGCCGCACGCTTCACACACACTGCCCAACATTCACTCTCCAGTTCACGCGTTGAGAATCGCCCGGTGCAGGCGATCGTTTGTACATTCATCCAATAATCAACCAATCAGAAAACAATACGCCAATACGTCATCAATGGCTGCAAGTTCACACACAAGCATACATGCACGCTCGCACACACGCACACGCAGGCTATAAGCCACGCCTCAACACACTGCACCGCAAACAGTCAGTTGATACAAATGCCTTAATGCGCAAGCATCTCCACTTCACACTACATTCTCACCGAAGGAATTAGGGTGATATCCTGCATGCTTGAGTCTTGTCTTTATAGGGTGCGAACTCACATATACAATAACGATTACATTACACATGGAACCAAGACACCCACAATATACAATATTGACACCGCCTCATACGTACAGGACGACCTTGACATGACCGCTGCCGTGCGCACACTCTCACGCAGCAGTGTCGAATAGACGACCCACTCTCAACACCGGGCGACATCTAGCGGCGACTCTTTCAGCATGCCTGCTACACGTAGCACATATACACTGCATACGATCACCATACACGAACGTAGATAGCACGGATACTGTGAACGTGTTAGAATCCACAATAACCGAGCTCAACATAAACCTGCATATTACAAAAGCAGATCATCGAATTATTAAAGTCATGTTCGAATTGCAATGCTTTCACATTCTGGAATGAGGAATACTTGCAGAACAGTAGAATCACAATGACCTCACCACCGAGCCCTATTCTAGCCAATATGCATAGGGAAAACCACGCAATGTCACATTATCGTAGTATCATAGAAAAAGGTAAGGTATGGTTTTGACATGTAGACGACGTGTGGTATATTGCTGAACTATTAGTGCGCTCATATATACGCTCAAATTAGCTGAAAATGCGGTTATTTAATCAAATTCGGGTAATCATACGCCAAAAAGTAATATATTAATAATATATTTAATAAAATAAGCGTAATAAATATTATGTATTAAATTTAGTATTATTCCTAGTGTAATATGACTCTGCGCGCACAGAATTACTTGCAAATAATGTACATGTATTTCAGAAAAAAGAAGACAATATAATACGCATTTTTTAAATACACGTTAAAAACTGCATTCACCGCAATTTCATATTAGCGTTAATTCTAAAACGCACCGTAGTGTTCATGTAGTGTGTGCGCAAGGCGCATACATTTTCCTGTCAGTCCTGATACTAAGATCCGTGTGGACCCGGGTCGAGAATCGGAACCGTGTGGACTCGGATCCGTGTGGACCCGGGTCCGAGTATCGGAACCGTGTAGACTCGGGTCCGTGTGGACCCGGGTCCGAGAATCGGAGCCGTGTGGACTCGGATCCTTGTGGACCCGGGTCCAAGAATCGGAACCGTGTGGACTCGGATCCAAGAATCGGAACCGTCTGGACTCGGATCCGTGTGGACTCGGATCCGAGTCCCAATTATCTCTTATCTAGATAGATGATCTAGATATCTCTTTTATATATATATATATATATATATATATATATATATATATATATATATATATATATATATATATATATATATATATATATATATATATATATATATATATTCGCGCTTACAAACGAGATTAAAGTCAATTGCAATTTCGCATTTTGCAATCTTTTTCCTGATGGATTCTAAATCTCTTGCCAGTTTCTGGTCGCTTTGACTCAAACACTTCAAAAGCGTTCCTATATTCTGTAACGTTTCGGAGTTTGCTGATTCCATCATCAGACAATTCATAAAAGCACAATACACATGATATACAATACACAACGAATATAAGCGATTGTTCAAAATGTGGGCGAATATTTAAATACAATGACTATAGTCGCGCCTAGGTGCTAGCGACCAGGGATCACGCCAAGGTGCTATCATCAAGCGGATGTGCGGGCGTCTGACTGTCGCAGGGGCGAGGCGAGTTTCGTTCTGATGGGGGGGGGGGGCTCGTTGAGTTGGAAGTACACCATGTTAACTTCCTGCTGAATGTTTATTGATGGCCTCAGCTGGGTGATGTACACTGCTTCAAGTAGGCGCAGTTTGTGCGTCGTTTTAATTCGCCAGCACCTCAGTACCGCGACAATATCCTCACGTGTCAGTTTTTGTTTGATCCGATCTAAAATGTTTTTTGATGGCGCCATTGCTCAGGTGGCAAGTCAGCCGCCGCGACAGCGTCGTCGTCGTCATACCAATATATCTTTGAGGTCTACACTCCTCAACATTGCATGTGAGTTGGTAAACGGCGTGATGCTGCTGCAGCTGCGCAGGCTTGTCGCATTCTGGTTTGTTACGGAGAACCAAGTTTGCCGTCTTCTGCGTTTTGCAATGAATACTCAATTTCACAACAGTGTTTTCTTCAGTGGCCTTCACGTTATTCTCGACAATGTTTTTCATCACACGTTCATCCACTCTGTGCGAGGTCGAAATTACGTTTTTGTAATAGAGCTCAATGCTTTTTGTGTCTGGGCGATTCGATTTATATTTTAGGAAAAAATTATTCAGCGTTTCTGCCATGACGTCTGATATTTCTGTGTTGCAGTAAACATTATTTACCAAGACTTACGTAACTCGCCTCAGTTCACTGTGAGTTGATTGCCACGTTGAACAGTGTGTCAGAGCACGACTGTTCGTTGATTTATGTGTGTATGTATATATATATATATATATATATATATATATATATATATACACATAAATCAACAAACACGATGTCGAGCACTTGATATCTTCCAGACTGTCCAAGTACCTGGAGAGCAACAATCTGCTGTCGGAAAACCAATTTGTATACGGTAACCAATTTGTTTTGCGGTAACCGTGTAATTCCAGTACAACCAGATTCATGGTCGAGTCTTCGGCGACTAAACCGGCTCCCCCACTGTTCTGCAGTGAGGAGGGTGGCTAGACACCCGACAGGAAAAAAACAAAACCCGTTTCAAGGGCGGATGAGCTATCTGATAGCCAACGGCCATCTAGCATGTTCCAGTTTGCAAACGTGTTTTCATTTTTCTATTTGTGCCTACTCCCTGCTCGCTGTGATGTTCCTGTCGGTTGTCTTTTTCGCGCCTGTGTATAAATATGTGCGCTATATTAAATATATGTTGTTGTTGTTGTTGTTGTTATACCGCAAAAAACTCAGCACGACTGACGCTCTGCTTACTATCACGGATGAGCTCAAGCAAGTGCTAGACAAAGGCAGTGAAGCCTGGATTGTGCAGTTGGATTTCTCGGCAGCATTTGACCGTGTGAGCCACCAGGGCTTGTTGCAAAAACTGAGAAACATTGGAGTCGGTGGCCGTTTGCTAAGTGTTTTGCATCAATTTCTCTCCAATCGCGTACAACGTGTTGCCATCGATGGAGCATACAGTGGCTGGCAGAGCATTGTGTCCGGTGTCCAGCAGGGAAGTGTGTTGGGTCCTATTTTGTTCAGCATTTACACCGCTGACCTGTACACAACCACACGCAACCCTGTATATGGATATGCTGATGATATCACCTTGATGGCTGTAATTTCATCTCCTTCGGACAGACCAAAGGTGCGTCAAACGGTCAACGACGATCTCAGCAGCGTCCTGAAGTGGTGTGAGAGGTAGAATATGAAGCTGAACACTTCGAAATCTAAATGCTTGTTGGTTTCTATGTCACGTACCGATCAACCTTCACATGGAGCTATCCTCATAAATGACGCCCAACTCAGCGTGTGTGATGAGCTCAAAATATTGGGCGTACATGTAGACTCAAAGCTGACGTTTGAGAGCCAAATTCGGAAGCTAGTTTGTTCGGCATCGCGGAAGCTGGGAATTATAAGAAAGGCATATCGGATGTTCGGTAGCAGCACAATCTCAAAAAGTTGTTTTCGCTGTTTCATTTTGCCAATTCTGGAGTAATGCGCCCCCTGTGGTCTTCTGCTGCGGATTGTCACCTCAATCTCATCAACAGAGCTGTTAGACGTTGCAAGTTCCTCTGTGGTGACTTGGTTCTTGGTGATCTTTGCCATCGTCGAAAGGTCAGCAGCGTATGTATGCTGTACAAGATCAAGCACAACGACCATCATCCGATGAGCAAGTCAATTCCTGATGATTTCGTGGCAGCAAGGAGCACACGGCTTACATCCAAACAGCAATCCCAGTGCATGGCTCCAATTCGTTGTCGTACAAAACAATTCCAACGTTGCTTTCTTCCGGCCACTGTGTCTACTTGGAACACGTTGAAGGAGGAGGCTTTCTCGCAGAACAATTTGAAGAAATTCAAGGACAAAGTAAATGAAATGCTACTGGAAGAGCGGAATTGACTGTTGAGTCTTATTAATTGTATTTTTATTCATATTTATTGTTATTTATTCATGCTTATTGTTATTTTTTTCTATTTATTTATATTTATTCTTATTTTACTCTCTATTTATTACTATTTATTATTGGTTGTTGTTATTTATTAAATTATACTTTTACTCAGTGTTGGCTGTTGTTGTTTATTGAATCATATTATTATTATTATTATTATTAATTACAGGCAAATCCATTAGCATGGGAAGAGTGCAAGCACTATTACCACCCTAAAGTGGCCCCATGTACCAGAAGCGCCCAAAAGATTCAGAGAGAAAGAGAGTACGAAAAGGAAAAAGTCTACAAAGAGAGTTGGAAAGAAAATAATAAATAAATAACAATAAATAATAAACAATCATCCGATAACAATCCAAAATATCACTCCGCCCACGTTCCTCAATAAATAATAACAATCAACAATAAATATGTGATTCAGTAATTAACAACCATAAATAAATAAGAATAAATATTAATAAATAAGTAATAAATAACAATCAAGAACAATAAATATGATTCAATAAGAAACATCCAACAATAAATATAAATATCATTCAATAAGTAACAACAACACAAGTAAATATGATTCAATAAACAACAACACCAATAAATATGATTTAATAAACAACAACATTTTCTGGCGATTCTTTGACGAGCGTGTACTGCTGGTATCAGTAATTAACATCTCATTTAACAGATACAATGTAACATGTAACATATACTGGTAACATGTAACCAGGAACAACCAGCCGCATAGTCGGAATGTCGGCGACTAATCCGGCCCCCCACTGGCCTATGCCAGTGAGGAGGGTGGCCAGACATCCAGCAGGAATAAAAACAAGACCTGTCAAAGGGCGGATGAGCTGTTTAGCAGCCAACGCCTATCTGGATACCCTCCCCCGTCGGATCGGCAAACAGGATCCTGGCCGCTGAGTGTCACGTCGTCCGGGGTATAGTGGTGGCGTTACGCAACACTCGTCTTTGGCCTGCGCGTCGAACCCCGACGGGGCCGCTGTTTGGCTCCTCGACAGTGGAGAGAATGCTGCGACGCCGGCACGGTTGGCCGGATAGGGCTCAAGAGGGTTAAGGGTGAGGTGCCTGGTGCTCGAGGGGTGTCCCGTCCGGTGCAGTGTCCGCCGTTGCAGTGGGGCTGCAGTTGCCGGGTCCAGATGAACCGGTGGGGGTCACTGGTCCGGGCCCGGCGCTGTAGCTCCCGCGGACTCGTACCGGGCGGAGATCGCAGTGAGCTCAGGGGTATTCGGTGCCCGTACAGCGCGCACCACTACTGGCGCGGCATACCATGCTAGCTCTGCCCGTCCCCCCAGTAGGGCCCCGTGCAGAGGTGGGTGGTCGTGCGCGCAGAGACAATGCAAATATATATGGCCTACAAAACTTCAACCACCCCAACTGCTGGTCGTCCATCGGGCGATCGGCCACGGCCGCCGAAGGTGGACGTACTGTGAGCCACTTGCACGACGACAGTCGTGCTGCACCTGTGCCGATGGTGCTGGTTTTTACAAGCACCAATGAACACGAGAAATTTTCATCGCTGAACCCATTCCGTCGTCTGGATGGGTTCAAGAACATCGGCGACGCGCCTGTCGAGGCCAGCCGACAGAGAGACGGTTCTCTGCTGGTTAAATACGGCATTGAGACGGCAGCAGCCCGCGCGATGAAGGCCGACACATTCCGGTATCGTGTAGGATCGGGCAGTGACAAGCGTTGGGTGAGCACCCGCATCTCGGTGTGTGCGCATTCGTCACTCAACCATGCCAGAGGTGATATGTTTTGTCGTGCGCTAGAGGGTGTTGATAACGAAGAAATCTGCGACGGTTTATCATCCCAGGGTGTTATCCGTGTGGAGCGCAATCGTCCGACGGCATGGGGATAGCGAGGTGCCAACGCACTCGTTTTTCCTCACGTTCGACGGTGTTGTTCTGCCGGATGATATCAAAGTCGTTGACATCCGTCAGCGTATCCGTGTCCGCCCCTACGTACCCAACCCAATGCGATGTTACAGGTGCCAATGTTTCGGGCATACGAGCTCCCGCTGCAACCATGCTGACATCTGCGGGCGCTGCTCATCCGAACGGCACACCGCTGCTGATTGCGACAATGAGTATTTCTGCGTCAATTGCAGGAGCAGCGGTCATGCGTCCTCGTCGCGTGACTGCCCGGAATGGTTGAGGGAAAAAAGAAATTCTGGCTATCCGCGCTGCCAAGCGCTGCAGTTTCGGCGAGGCGCGTGCTGTATATCGCAGCTCGCATCCATCGGGCCCGTCCTATGTCGGCGTCGTCACGAAGTCGGCTCAGCCTCCACAGTCTGTCGACTCGTTTCTGGAGAAGCTGATTGTTGGAGACTTCTTGAAGCTGGCGGGACGAATGGGCTTGAGGCTGGTCGTACCTGAGGCTGATAAACATGAGCTTGAACCAACACCGGCTGATCGGCGGCCTGAGGAGGCTGCCGTGTCGCGGTCACCAACGGCCGCACCCCAGCGGTCCCAGGCGTCCGCGACCCAGCGGCCCCAGACGGCCGAAACCCAGCGGCCCAAGGCGGCCGCTCCCCAGCAGCCTGAAAAGGCTGCTGAGCGGCGACCTCAGCGGGTCGCCGATCGGCCGGTCAACCGGCCGATGGACCGCGCTGGCAAATCGGCAGCGATGCCGGTTAGTCAGGGCGGCAAAAAACCGGCCGCTCAGCAGGCTTCCAGGCCAGAAGAGCGGTCGTCTCCGAACCAGAGGAAATCCGGAGACTGGACGGTGATTCAACACAAGAGCCGCCGTTCGGTCAAGTCAGCCTCGCCGAGAAGTGACCGGCGATCATCTCCCGGTCACAAAGCGAGCGCGGTCCCTGCATCTCCGCGCTCGGCGGCTGCTAGCGCACCGCCTTCCGCACACGACGGAGCAACTCCCACCACTGCCATGGAGGTGGAGAGTTCCTCTAAGCGGAAGCTTTCGGCCTCTCCAAGTGGGTCCCCACCTGAAGCGGAGAGAAGACGATCGGCCAAGCGATGCGATTAGGTACCTGTGCTACCTGGTTTTTAGTGTATATGTGCCTTTTTAACGGGAGTATCTATTTGTATTTTATTCTACTATATATATTTTTATGTCCATTTTACAATGGAATATTAGAGGTATTAGACCGAATTTTAATGATTTATTGCTTATGTTAAGGTAAACTCTAGGTGTGCGCGAATGCAGAGTGTATGTGTCAAATGTGAATAGAAGTAAGTGAACGGCGTGGTTGAATACAGACTGGACGTGTTGTAACTGTGTGTGTTGTTATACCTCCATGCTTACGTATATTTGCTTACTCCCGGATATTTAGCATAATGTCAACAGGTTATGGGCCCAGGAGGCTTTTATTTGACGGTGATGAACAAAAATACGAGCTATGGGAGGTCAAATTTTTGGGTTACATGAGGATACAGATATTGTACAGGGCTATCCTGCCATCAGTTGTTGATGTAGTATCAGTGGAGGACAAATATATGGCTTTTTCAAAATTGATTCAGTTTCCAGATGACAAGAGTTTATCTCTAGTAATGAGAGACGCAAAAGACGACGGGCAAAAAGCGTTGAAAATTCTCAGAGAACATTACTTGTCCAGTCGCACTCCTCGAGTAATCACTTTGTACACAGAGCTCACTTCTTTGAGGAAGTCGTCTTTGGAAGATGTGACTGATTATGTGTTGGGAGCTGAAAGTGCAGCAACCTCGCTAAAAAGTGCATGTGAGATGATCAGTGACACTTTGTTGATTGCTATGATTTTGAAGGGATTACCATGTGAATTTCAAACAATTTCTGCCGTCATCACACAAAAGGAAAAGCACACTACGTTTGCTGATTTCAAAATAGCCTTACGGAGTTTTGTTAAAACAAACAAGTTGAATCAACCGGATGAGAGCAGTATATTTGAAGGTGAAAAATGACCCGTCAACTCGGACAACAACTACTCATTCCGCACAGAAAGCAGCACATGTGACCTGCTATAACTGTGGAAAACCGGGCCACAAATCGTGGGAATGTCATCAGAAAACAAAACGGTGGTGTCAGGTATGTAAGTCAAACTCACACGACACAAAGTATTTGTAACAGATGTATGTATTCGGGACGATACGCGAAAAATTATATGACACGAATAACAGCACAACAAAGCACTACACGCAAGCCACACTACTCGCACGCACACTATTCACAATACAACACTACTCGCGACACAACACTTCTCGCAAACAGCAACACACGCGACGCCTCGCTCCCCCAAAACACACTGCCTCATCCAGTCGCTCGCCAAACTACAGACACACATACATACGCAATACGCTCGTGCGCAGGGCACCATCGTCACCATGGCAACGTACCGCATGACGTCTGACACCCGTTGCAACACACAACGCTCTTTCCACCGCTCGCTCTGCTATCACTCATACGCGCCCGATTCAAGGACGAACGCACGCGCATAGCGCCAACGCTGCTTCGCGACTACCATCACTCATTTACCACATCCTACCCTGATTCACAGGAATCACAAGTCGCACATGTTCTAGGCCAACTCCGTCGTTTGCTCCTCCTCACAGTCTGTTCCTGTTCACCAGCCTCCGCTTCAGAATGGCGAGCTGACATCGACTCAGGTGATGATTCAACAGTTCTCTCGGGATCACCTTGGGACGCCCGGCCTTCATGGTCTACGGATGTTGCCCCGCCACGCGGTCTGATGTCTCTCACATGGATCGGAATGCCGTCAACTTCCACGGAATGATCTGACACTTGCGAGGTGACCACACCGGGCGAAGAATGAGAATCACATCTTGCTCCGGCTCGTCTGACCCAGACCCTGTTGCCGACGTCGTACCCGCTTCCTCGTCCGCGTGAGCCTCCGTTCGGTTGTTCACTGCCCGCTGTGTGATCGACGTTTTTCACCTTCACATTGTAGCGATACACTTGACTAGCCGGTGTCGATGCTTCGTTGACATCATCCTGCGGTGATACATTGTATCGATACACCGCCTCCTGGATCGAACACCGCTTCCTTGCCGCCATCACTTTCACGCTTCTATGGCTCCTCTCGACAATGGCATTTCCTTGTGGTCTATATGCGCACCGAAACCACACGGACACGTTCCACTCGTGCAGCAATCGCCTGAACTCGCCACTGCGAAACTGGGTGTCATTGTCCACAAGACATTCTGACGGAGCGCCGCGTTCAAAAAATACGCTTTGTAGATGGGACACAACGCAAAATGCGGTCTCGGAGGCCAGCTTCATCCAGATGGCGAAGCGCGATGGGCCGCAGTCGATCAGCGTCAGGTAGTGATGACCTTGATAATGCGTAACATCCAGCGCAATTCTATTCCACGTCTCACCTACAGATAGTTGTCCGCCGAGCCATTTGATGGGCGCAGGATCAATAGCCTTGCAGATGTCGCATTCTAGAACTACTTGAGCAGCGTCTCTTCTCCTCGCGTCTCCGAAGCGTCTCCGTGAAAAATACAGCGTTCGACGAACTCCATGATGTCCGGCGTCGTTGTGAACGTTCTTAACATCTGTGAGTGTGTAATCGCAAGTGCGCATAATAGCTGTCAAATTGGCAATATGTTCTTTTGAATATATACCGCCATAACTTCCTTCAGATACACTTTAGAAAATTACAAATTATACCGTTTTGTAGAAAACAAGATTTCTAGCACGATGGTATAATTTATTTTTATGTGTAACAAACAGTTACTGATGAATAGTAGAAAAATGAATTAATTTTAGTCACCCGGTTTTCAAGTGTAATTGTAATTCCCAGCATGATGGTATTATTTATTTAGATGTGTGATAATTAGTTTTTGAGAAATAGAGAAAAAAGTATAGAAAATCGGACGCGTGGAGTTTAAATAAAATTTTGAATGTAGATTGAATTTTTATTCCATTTTACATGTTTTATATTCATTTTTGGGTATGAATTATAATTTGTTGAGTAGAACAGGAAATTTTCTACACAGTGGTATAATTTGTATAGTTGTACCATTGCTGGTTTAGGAGGAGTAGTCTACAGAAAATTGACCAAAATCTTCGCATTTTTCAGGATTCATTTTGTATTTTCACCGCTATAACTTTTTTTGGTTTTATTTTTAAAATTTTAAATTTAGTGTAATGTGAAGACATAAAAATTTCCAACGTAATGGTATAAATTGTTAGCAGGTAAGCCAAGTGGTGGCCGAATATTAGCTGATAGAAAATGGACCAAGGAGGGTGGGACACACACACACACACACACACACACACACACAGACAGAGGATCTCTTTTATATATATAGATTAAGCCTGCGAAGACTCTCAGTGAGCAACCACTGACACTCCACGTACGAGAAAAAAATATATTAGCATAGAAATGAGATTTGGTGCTTGCGTTGCAGACATGATGTCCCCCCGGGTGATCGAACATCCCCAATCATTCCTCATATGCATATTATACGTATAAATATCTGCTGGCAGACAGAAACGTGTTAGGAGAGGTGCTGGCAGACACGGACGAAGTGATTGCTTTTTTGGCCGAGGAGAAGTCAGTCGTCAGTCGCGAAAAGCTCAACGAGGCATCGCGACAAGATGAACAGCTAATTGAGCTGAGACAAGCGCTAGTGAAGGGGTTTCCGAAGACGGCGAAATCGTGCAGTGAGCTGCTACGTCCCTTCTTCAACATGCGAAGCGAATTGTCAATCGTGGACCGCATTGTAGTGCGCGCAGACCATCAGGCCGTGATACCGAAGCAGCTACGTTCTAAATATCTACAACGAGCTCATGCATCACATGATGGCATTGTTAAGACTCGACAGTTCCTGCGCTGTGTGGCGTCGTGGCCGGGAGTAAACAGCGATGTCCAGAAGACGGTCAACAACTGCGTTCAGTGTCAGTCAAGCGACAAGGTCAACTGCAATCGCGCCAAACCTGCACCTTTACAACCAGTAGCATATCCACAACAAGCGTGGTCCAAACTGGGGTTGGACATTGTCGGTCCTATCCGCGGAACTCTACCTCAACATCGCTACATCATTACGCTAATAGACTATTTCTCCAAATGGGTGGAAATAGGGTTTTCTGAGACTATTGAGACCCGCGACATTATCCAATTTTTGAGTAACATATGGGCCAGAGAAGGATACCCAGATGAATTGGTAACAGACAATGGTCGACAGTTGGTGAGCACAGAGATGGAGACGTACCTCAAGCAGAGAAACATCATTCATCGCCGCTGCTCAGCGTATTGGCCACAGTCAAACGGAGCCATCGAAAGATCCAACTGGACATTAAAAACGTGGCTGAAGAACTGCTGTATTCCATCATCGGAACAGTCGATGCGGGAGCAAATTCTCGCACTGTTGGGGAGGTATCGAGCGACACCACACTGTACTACAGGTCAACCGCCTTCGCAACTCCTACATGGACGGCCGATGCGTCTTTCTCTTCCGATCGTGACAACAGCGGAACGGGGTTCAAGAGCTGAGCATAGAGAACTCACCAGCAGGGTACAACGTGAGCAGCGCCGCTATAAGCGTCATTATGATCGCCGCATGAGTGTCCGAGTACCGTCCATGCAAATCGGAGACTACGTATATGTTCGGGTTAGTGGGCATGTCGGGAAGACCGGCAGACGTTTTATCCGGTCCAGTGCGCATAGTGGGGCGACAAGGTGCTGCTTATCGATTGGAGGACGGTTCCGTCGGTAATGTGGCACACCTGGCCAAGACCAGATTGTGTGTTGTACCACGTGCCGCAGACGACGAGGCCGACACTGAACTTTGGTCAGCGTCGTCACCTGCTTCGCCTGGACCAACACAAAGGACCAGTCAAACTGCCGAACCGCTACCGAGTCACGCTACATTCCCCGGCCACGGATCGCTGGAGATAAACGAAGATCCGCCCCGTCAACTTCCATCGTCATCGCGCGGTCGTCGCCGCTGACTGCCGGCTCGTCTTATGGACTAGTGATTTCTTAAGAGCGGGGATATGTAATGTCAGGGTTCGGTTAGAAGCGTACAGTGAGCTATATGTTACATGATACTTGACACACTTACATGATACGCGATACACCTACATGATTCGAGAAATGCTGAGTGTACGGTTACATGAGGTGAGTGAATGCTGAGCGTGCACGGGTTGCTACCGCGTACGGTACGGTGCTGGCCTCGGTGTTTGAGGTTGGGGCATTCTGCATTGTGAGTTCGTGCTGTAAACTTGTGCTGTAATCTTTCGTTAATATATCGTGTGGTTTAGAGCGTCTCTTCTTGCTGCAATAATTCATGCGTGCGTGCGGACACTACAAATAATCAATAATAATAAATAATAATCGCAAATTGCAATTAAGTGTTGGTTATTACAATTTGCTTACTATAAATTTGAAAGGAAATTTGAAGTATCACACAATTTATACCATTTATAAATACGCAGTGAACTGTGGGTCGCTGTGCCCACTGACATTCTGCACATACACAGACATACGAAATAACTTGCTACATATTTGACTTCGCTTTTAAGGAGTTATATACTTTTACTTTTCTTCTCACCTTAGGAATTAGGGTGATATCCTGCATGCTTGAGTCTAGTCTTTATTGGATGCGAACTCACATATACAATAACGATTACATTACACGTGGAACCAAGACACACAAAATATACAATATTGACACCGCCTCAACCGTACAGGACGACCTTGACATGACCGCTGCCGTGCGCACACTCTCACGCAGCAGTGTCGAATAGACGACCCACTCTCAACACCGGGCGACATCTAGCGGCGACACTTTCAGCATGCCTGCTACACGTAGCACATCTACACTGCATACAATCACTATACACGGACGTAGATAGCACGGATACTGTGAACGTGTTAGAATCCACAATAACCGAGCTCAACATAGACCTACATATTGCAAAAGCAGATCATTGAATTATTAAAGTCATGTTCGAACTGCAATGCTTTCACATTCTGGAATGAGGAATACTTGCAGAACAGTAGAATCACAATGAACTCACCATCGAGCCCTATTCTAGCCAATATGCATAGGGAAAACCACGAAATGTCACATTATTGTAGTATCATAGAAAAAGGTAAGGTATGGTTTTGACATGTAGACGACGTGTGGTATATTGCTGAACTATTAGTGTGTGTGTGTGTGTGTGTGTGTGTTTGGGCTATGATGTTTGCATATGCAAGTCTGTATGTTAGGGCGAGTGAAGGTGTGTGCGTGTTTGTGGCTGTGGTCCTTGCGCGAGAGGTAGATGTTTGTTTGTGAATGCGTGCGTGTCTGTATGCGCAGCACCGGTTGTACAGGCAGATGGTGTGCACGTGTGTGTATGTGTATGTGTGTGATTCTGTTTGTGTTGGTGTGCGTGTGTGCTGAACTTTGTTGGTGACCGTAACTAGGGGAAATGGAGAGTCGGTCTTGAGGCGTGCTTACGAGTGGTGTGGTCTTGTAGGCGCGCGTGGGACAGCGATGTCCCACTAAGTACTCGTAATTGTGCCGAAATCCACCGACTTAAATATTGTCTTTTCTTTTCCGCTGCTCGGCTTTCCATGAGACGAATTGGAAAACTTTGTATTTAATGGCACACAAAATGCATTATGAAAATATAAGCAAAAACGAAGAACGCCGAAGAAGCCAAAACACAGGCGTGTATTGCAGCTTCGCATGTGCATAGCCAAGACCTCGCTGCAAAACACCAGTGCCAACAGTTGCAGCCGGCAACGTGTGTACTGCATATGCGCAGCACCGACCTAGCGCGTCAACAACAACACTATTTTTTGCTTTCATCTGAGCGGTCAAAACAAACGCACTACGCTGTATATATACACACTGTATATATACTACACTGTATATATACTACACTATATATATACCCAGAAGAAATAGTGGCACGAACAGAGGTACCGCATGAAACGGACAACAGGCGTTTGAAGCTAACGGAAGCGATTTACATCACGGCAATGCGCCCAATGTACATATATATATATGAATACATGTATGTACATATATATATATATATATATATATATATATATATAGAATATATATATATATATATATAGAATATATATATATATATATATATATAATATATATATATATAAGAGAGAAAACAAAACACAAATGACTGCCACTCTTTGTCACAATTCTTTCTTCATATATGTCGAAAACTTCAAATATATATACATATATATCTATATATATATTTGAAGTTTTCGACATATATGAAGAAAGAATTGTGACAAAGAGTGGCAGTCATTTGTGTTTTGTTTTCTCTCTTCATATATATATATATATATATATATATATACTAGCATCAAAACCCGCCCGTTGTGCGGAGGAATTCATAAAATGGAATTATATTCATAAAAATTCATATTCATAAAAATATTCCAAATTAAAAAAGAAAATGAAAACTCATAAGTGTCTTACTCAATAGAAAAGTCCAAGTGTGAATATTTTTATTTTTATTTTGATATAATATTTTCCCTCAACCCGCCTCATATATAAACCCACCCATTGTGCGGAATAATTCAAAACACAAACACGTAACAAACAATGAAAATTCTAGCATGTAAACCCGCCCGTCGTGCGAAACAGTTCATACTATTAAATTTGTATCCAATTCATAAGAGAAAAGGAATATGAATTAAAAAAGAGTGGAGTATACCCATAAAAAGTCTAAAGTTCTATAATTTCATATTTATTTTCACAAAATAGTTTGCCTAAACCGCCTCATATTTATACATGCCCGTCGTGCTGAATAATTCAGAACTCGGACACGAAACAATGAAAAATGACTAGAGTTTTCATCATAATGTTTCCAAAATATTTTTTATAGCTCAACATCACCGTCTAGCATTGAAACCCGCCAGTTGTGCGGAGCAATTCCTAAAATGAAATTCATATTTAATTCATAAACATATTGCAAATTAAAAAAGAAAACAGATATACTCATTAAAATCTTACTCAATTGAAAAGTCTAAATTAAATGATTTTTATTTTTATTTTGACAACATATTTTCCTTTAACCCGCCTCATATTGAAACCCGCCCGTCGTGCTCAACAATTCATAAAATAAAATGCATATTCAATCCATAGAATAATACTGTATAAACATTAAAAAGCAAAAAATTTAACCTGTAAATACGTTCACCAATAAAAACTCTAAATTTGAATATTTTAATTATAAATTTGACAAAATATTATCCCTTAATCCACCTCATATTTAGACCTACCCGTCGTGCAGAATAATTCAGAACACTAACACGTACAAAACAATGAAAATTCTAGCATGTAAACCCGCCCGTCGTGCGAAACAGTTCATACTATTAAATTTGTATTCAATTCATAAGAGAAAATAAATATGAATTAATAAAGAAAAGGGTAAACCAAAAAAATCCTATTTAAACCCGCCCGTCGTGCTGAATAATTCAGAACTCTGACACAAAACAATGAAAATGACTAATTTTTTTATCATAATGTTTTCAAAATTTATTTATAACTCAACATCACCATCTAGCATTAAAACCCGCCCTTTGGGCAGAACAATAAATAAAGTAAAATTAATATTGAATTGAATATTGAATAAAAAATTATTAGAAATTAAAAAAGAAAAAGTAAACCCATAAAAAGTCTTAACCAATAGAAAAGTCTAAATTTGAATGTTTTTATTTTAGATGTGGCAAAATATTTTCCCTCGAACTGCCTCGTATGTAAACCCGCCCGTCGTGCGGAACTATAAATAGAATATAATGAATCAAAAAACAAAAAGCTTATCCAATAGAAAAATATACATTTGTAAATTCTTGTTTTAATTATTGACGAAGTTTTTTTCCTCAACACTGCTCAAGTTCACATCCATCCTTCGTGTGTAGTAATTCAGAAGTGTAACACTATCAAAACAATGAAACCTGTCATCTCTATAATTCCAGATTTATGCGTCCGCTAAAACAGCATATTCATATAGTTGGCATTGTATGATATTACAACCCATATCCTCATGCAACTTGAGCTTATGCAACTTGAAATTAAACTAATTGAATTATACAGTAAAATTCAGTAGTTAACTTTGTTCCCAGTAGTATTTTAGCCGCCCGTCGGGCGGATAAATTCATGTGTAAATATTGAGGACAATAAAGCCTTTATATTCAGTATAGTTAATTACTTAAACTGTACCCAATAAAACCACACCATCCATGGTTGGAGCTAATATGATGCATTCTTAATTGTGATTGGGCTTCAGTGAAATTTAATTGGTGTATATTCCTGTGTAATCGCGAGTGCGCATAATAGCTGTCAAATTGGCAATATGTCCATTTGACTTTACACCGCCGTAACTTCCTTCAGATACACTTTGGAAAATTACAAAGTATACCGTATTGTAGAAAACAAGATTTCTAGCACGATGGTATAATTAATTTGTATGTGTAACAAATAGTTACTGAGAAATAGTAGAAAAATGAATTAATTTTAGTCGCCCGGTGTTCAAGTGTAATTTTGGATGTATTTGAGAATTTTGCCAATTTTACATGTATTTTTTATCATTTGTGGGTATAAATTATAACTTATCTTGTAGAACACAAAATTCTCTACAGAGTAGTATATTCCTGTGTAATCGCAAGTGCGCATAGTAGCTGTCAAATTGGCAATATGTCCTTTTGACTTTACACCCCCGTAACTTCCTTCAGATACACTTTGAAAAATTACAAATTATACCGTATTGTAGAAAACAAGATTTCTAGCACGATGGTGTAATTTATTTTTATGTGTAACAAATATTTACTGAGAAATAGTAGAAAAATGAATAAATTTTAGTCGCCCGGTGTTCAAGTGAAATTTTGGATTTATTTGAGAATTTTGGACCAAGAAGGGTGGGACAGACAGACACACACACACACACACACACATACACACAGACACACAGAGGATCTCTTTTATATATATAGCACGACGGGCATGTATGAATATGAGGCGGTTTATGCAAACTATTTTGTGAATTTTTTTATGAAAATATAGAAATTTAGACTTTTTTATGGGTTTACTCCACTCTATTTCAATTCATATTCATTTTCTCTTATAAATTGAATACAAATTTAATTCTATTAATTGTTTCGCACGACGGGCGGGCTTACATGCTAGAATTTTATTGTTTATTTCGTGTTTGTGTTATCAAATATTCCGCACAATGGGTGGGTTTATATATGAGGCGGGTTGAGGGAAAATATTATGTCAAAATAAAAATAAATATATTCACACTTGGACTTTTCTATTGAGTAAGACACTTACGAGTTTTCATTTTCTTTTTTAATTTGGAATATTTCTTATTAATATCAATTTTTATAAATCTTAATTCCATTTTATGAATTCCTCCGCACAACGGGCGGGTTTTAATGCTATTATATATATATATAGCTGATTTTAACACTTATATTTATGGGGATGCCTAAAAGACACATTTCACGCACTGAAGCCTGCAGCACTCAGTCAGTAGTTGAGTACAGGCATTCAACGTGAATGTGCGAATAATTTCATTGTGTTTCGAGTCTACAGCAAAACGGACAGCAATTCGAGAACACACGCAAAATATAATAATATTTTCAAGCTCTCTTACATGTTGAAAAGTATTTATGATTAGAATGAACGCCCAGTTAACAATTATATATATATATTGTGTATACTATTTATAACATCGATGTATGATATATGTGAGTTGGCTTATATCGTATTTAATTAATGTACACATAGGACAGCCAGGCTTTAAATCGGTTTTGTATCCTAGCGAATTCTGTTGAGTGTGAAAAGTTCAGAAACTGAAAAAGACCGCAATTTTACAAACAGTCCAATACATGCTTGCATGTTTCGTTTCACACGAATTTATTAGGAAAACATATTCATTCTCTTTTCGAAAGCGTCAAAGTTTCAAATTTGACTTGTGTGGAATATTTTTTGACAATATTATATTTTTTGACCCCCAATTCGGCCTTGATATCCTAAACCAACTACACATTATGGACAGATTACATAAGAGGGTAAAGAAGAAGCAAAATGATGAAATAATTTGGGACCATAAGATGCACATAGTAATAAGTTATAATGCTTTTATTGTCTAGTACCTCACACACAAACTCAACCCGACACAAACTCAACCCCAAGCTAGTGATCATTTTTGACGTATAAGAGGAGGTACATTCTTCGTCCTCACGCTTGACTCGCTGATGAGGGACACGATGAGGCCGAATCCGCGGGATGAGGCTGAATCCGCGGAATAAGGCCGAATCCGCGGGATGAGGGGCGAATCCGCGGGATCGGGATGCTGCCGAGTCCGCGGGATGAGGCCGAATCCGCGGGATGAGGCCGGCGGGGGGAGATGACTGTCTGTTTTTAATTTCTTTTGGTTTTTCCTTCTTCGAAGATTTCTTTTGAAGATTGTTGTGAATGCGAGATGCGAGCTGCCGCCGACAAAACGAAAATCGGCAGCGTTTGGCGGAAAACCGGATCGACGGAAAATCCTTCGACAAACAAACAAAAAAAGTCCTCAAACAGACACAAATGACCTCAATTACCTTGAAAATGACCTCGGAGATCAACAAAACTAAGCCTATGACTTTCTTGCATCCATTTTACCCCTAGGGACCAAGTTTCATCAAAATCGGTCCAGTGGTTTAGAAAGAGATGGGTAAACAGACACAAATGACCTCAATGACCTTGAAAATGACCTTGGAGGTCATCAAAACCTAGCCTATGACCTTCTTGCATCCATTTTACCGCTAGGGACTAAGTTTTTTCAAAATAGGTCCAGTGGCTTAGGAGGAGATATGGTAAACAGACACAAATGATCTCAATGACCTTGAAAATGACCTCGGAGGTCAACAAAACCCAACCTATGACTTTATTGCATCCACTTTACCCCTAGGCACCAAGTTTAATTAAAATCGGTCCGATGGTTTAGGAGGAGATAGGATACAAACAGACATTTAGAAAATTTGCAATCAGTGCAGGGCAAAAAAAACATCAATTTAGACCTTCGGGCCGAATTGGAAAATGCTGCAGTCGATAAACTCACCTTCGACCCACATGCTGAAACCATTACTCAGGTAATTGTGCGAGTAATTGGTTAGGTAATTGTGTGAGTGCTTGTTTAGGTAATTTTGCAGGTAATTGATACCTAAAAATACCAACTTACACAAAAATACCCAATTACCCCAAAAATACCCAATTACCCCAAAAATTCCCACCCAACCCAACGTTGAAGACCTCATTCAGCACAGTTTATTTCGACCTCTCTAGATAAGCCATGAACAAATCAACTGCGCTAATCACAATGTTTTCAATACAGCAGCCATTTGGCGATGCAATTGTTACTGAAACTCTTTGCCGATGAACACTTGTGAATGAGCAAAAACATTTTCGAGCACGACCTTGGTTGTTTTTTATATTTATTTTTATATTGATTAACGTGTGTATATACCTTTTTGAGCACCAGAAACGAAACCAATTTGAAACCTCATTATTCCATGTGTGCCCTAAAGTGACTTCAACAAAAAACAGCTGACATATAATATATTCATGTAAAATAGGTGTTTTCTGTATATATAAATGTGCTGTGTTTTTACACTACGCCACAAAAGGTTCTATTTTTAGACGCGGTGGCTTGAAGATACCTGGAAAAAACACCAAAACAACTGTATGTGGAAGTCATGTGCTTGGCACATGTGTGCAGCTGCAGTTTGCAAAATTCACGTGCCAAGCACATGACTTCCACACACAGTTGTTTTGATGTTTTTTCCAAGTATTTCTTATAATATCTTATATATTATCTTTATAAGTGTTGTTGTTTATTGAATCATATTTATTTGTGTTCTTGTTACTTATTGAATCATATTTATATTTATTGTTGGATGTTTCTTATCGAATCATATTTATTGTTCTTGATCCTTATTTATTACTTAATTATTAATATTTATTCTTATTCATTGATGGCTGTTATTTATTGAATCACATATTTATTGTTGATTGTTATTATTTATTGAGGAACGTGGTTGGAGTGACATTATGGATTGTTATCGGATGATGGTTTATTATTTATTGTTATTAATTTTTTTTTCCAACTCTCTTTCTAGATATTTTTCACTTCGAACTCTCTTTCTCTCTGAATCTTTTGGGCGCTTCCGGTTCATGGGGCCACCTTAGGGTGGTAATAGTGCTTGCACTCTTCCCATGCTACTGGATTTGCCTGTAATTAATAATAATAATAATAAAACACACACACATAAACATGTATGTAACATAGAATGAGAGCAAACACGATTACTCCGTAACAATCAGACATGCAGAATACAGAGATAATAATTAAGATAAGAAAAGCAAAAAAGATAACAAGAAAGGAATTGTCTGTACGCCAGGAACAGAACAAGGCAGCCACAATACAATGACAATATGATATATGACGTATGACATGACAATGACCAAGTAAAAATATGATATGAATTAAATATATATAAATTAAATGAAATATATACATAAATATATGTATACATATCCCCCAATATACCCATGCTCGTATCTGTACCCATGCCATATCTGTACTGTACCCATATCTGTACCCATGCTCCTACACCCATGCTCGTATCTGTATGTCAAAATGTATTATCCGAATAAAATTACAGCGAAACATTTGAGCAAAAACATTAAATTTGAAGATACATATTTCTAGCAGAAAACAACCGAATCTGCTTTTGCATATATAGCTATGCTGCTGATTTGAACGGAATATCGTCGTGCTCGTCGATAATACGAGTAAGAAGTACTGCTTTCACTTGCTTGCTACGACACGTAGCGATACGGCGATCTCTTATTTCTATCCAGTATCAAGGGTAAATTAAATACAGACTTGTTAAACAAAATATATTGCAGATAAAGTGGGATGAAATATCTATATATATATAAATATATGGCAGAATATATGTTGAAATTTTCATACATAACCAAAAGTA
This sequence comes from Sacculina carcini, assembly GCA_916048095.2. Taxonomy (NCBI): domain Eukaryota; kingdom Metazoa; phylum Arthropoda; class Thecostraca; family Sacculinidae; genus Sacculina; species Sacculina carcini. The sequence goes on from OU696578.1 coordinate 2,687,917, forward strand.
GAATATACACATTATCAGGAAGGTAAAAAATTACGAGGAAAGCAAATTGGAGCATCTCATACAAAACTCGTGATTGCTGTGATTGTAGGAAAGAGCAACCTTTTTCGACTTCCGGTAGCACCGAGCTGCAGTGTGCTGTGTTTTACGGTCGTTTTGTCTATTTTTGGCATTTTCTGGCGATTCTTTGACGAGGGTGTACTGCTGGTATCAGTAATTAACATCTCATTTTTACAGATACAATGTAACATGTAACATATACTGGTAACATGTAACCCGGAACAACCAGCTGCATAGTCGGAATGTCGGCGACTAATCCGGCCCCCCCCCCTGGCCTATGCCAGTGAGGAGGGTGGCCAGACATCCAGCAGGAATTAAAACAAGACCTGTCAAAGGGTGGATGAGCTGTTTAGCAGCCAACGGCTATCTGGATACCCTCCCCCGTCGGATCGGCAAACTGGATCCTGGCCGCTGAGTGTCACGTCGCCCGGGGTATAGCGGTGGCGTTACGCAACACTCGTCTTTGGCCTGCGCGTCGAACCCCGTCGGGGCCGCTGTTTGGCTCCTCGACAGTGGAGAGAATGCTCCGACGCCGGCACGGGTGGCCGGATAGGGCTCAAGAGGGTCAAGGGTGAGGTGCCTGGTGCTCGAGGGGGTCCCGTCCGGTGCAGTGTCCGCCGTTGCAGTGGGGCTGCAGTTGCCGGATCCAGATGGACCGGTGGGGGTCACTGGTCCGGGCCCGGCGCTGTAGCTCCCGCGGACTCGTACCGGGCGGAGATCGCAGCGAGCTCAGGGGTATTCGGTGCCCGTACAGCGCGCACCACCACTGGCGTGGCATACCATGCTGGCTCTGCCCGTCCCCCCAGTAGGGCCCCGTGCAGATGTGGGTGGTCGTGCGCGCAGAGACAATGCAAATATATATGGCCTCCAAAACTTCAACCAACCCAACTGCTGGTCGACCATCGGGCGATCGGCCACGGCCGCCGAAAGGTGGCCGTACTGTGAGCCACTTGCACGACGACAGTCGTGCTGCACCTGTGCCGATGGTGCTGGTTTTTACCAGCACCAATGAACACGATAAATTTTCATCGCTGAACCTATTTCGTCGTCTGGATGGGTTCAAGAACATCGGATACGCGCCTGTCGAGGCCAGCCGACAGAGAGACGGTTCTCTGCTGGTTAAATACGGCAATGAGACGGGAGCAGCCCGCGCGATGAAGGCCGACACATTCCGGTATCGCGTAGGATCGGGCAGTGACAAGCGTTGGGTGAGCACCCGCATTTCGGTGTGTGCGCATTCGTCACTCAACCATGCCAGAGGTGTTATGTTTTGTCGTGCGCTAGAGGGTGTTGATAACGAAGAAATCTGCGACGATTTGTCATCCCAGGGTGTTATCCGTGTGGAGCGCATCGTCCGACGGCATGGGGATAGCGAGGTGCCAACGCACTCGTTTTTCCTCACGTTCGACGATGTTGTTCTGCCGGATGATAACAAAGTCGTTGACATCCGTCAGCGTATCCGTGTCCGCCCCTACGTACCCAACCCAATGCGATGTTACAGGTGCCAACGTTTCGGGCATACGAGCTCCCGCTGCAACCGTGCTGAAATCTGCGGGCGCGGCTCATCCGAACGGCACACCGCTGCTGATTGCGACAATGAGTATTTCTGCGTCAATTGCAGGAGCAGCGGTCATGCGTCCTCGTCGCGTGACTGCCCGGAATGGTTGAGGGAAAAAGAAATTCTGGCTATCCGCGCTGCCAAGCGCTGCAGTTTCGGCGAGGCGCGTGCTGTATATCGCAGCTCGCATCCATCGGGCCCTTCCTATGTCGGCGTGGTCACGAAGTCGGCTCAGCCTCCACAGTCTGTCGACTCGTTTCTGGAGAAGCTGATTGTTGGAGACTTCTTGAAGCTGGCGGGACGAATGGGCTTGAGGCTGGTCGTACCTGAGGCTGATAAACATGAGCTTGAACCAACACCGGTCGATCGGCGGCCTGAGGAGGCTGCCGTGTCGCGGTCGCCAACGGCCGCACCCCAGCCGTCCCAGGCGTCCGCGACCCAGCGGCCCCAGACGGCCGAATGCCAGCGGCCCAAGGCGGCCGCCCCCCAGCAGCCTGAAAAGGCTGCTGAGCGGCGACCTCAGCGGGTCGCCGATCGGCCGGTCAACCGGCCGATGGACCGCGCTGGCAAATCGGCAGCGATGCCGGTTAGTCAGGGCGGCAAAAAACCGGCCGCTCAGCAGGCTTCCAAGCCAGAAGAGCGGTCGTCTCCGAACCAGAGGAAATCCGGAGACTGGACGGTGGTTCAACACAAGAGCTGCCGTTCGGTCAAGTCAGCCTCGCCGAGAAGTGACCGGCGATCATCTCCCGGTCACAAAGCGAGCGCGGTCCCTGCATCTCCGCGCTCGGCGGCTGCTAGCGCACCGCCTTCCGCACACGACGGAGGGATTCTCACCACTGCCATGGAGGTGGAGAGTTCCTCTAAGCGGAAGCTTTCGGCCTCTCCAAGTGGGTCCCCACCTGAAGCGGAGAGAAGACGATCGGCCAAGCGATGCGATTAGGTACCTGTGCTACCTGGTTTTTAGTGTATATGTGCCTTCATAACGGGAGTATCTATTTGTATTTTATTCTACTATATATATTTTTATGTCCATTTTACAATGGAATATTAGAGGTATTAGACCGAGTTTTAATGATTTATTGCTTATGTTAAGGTAAACTCTAGGTGTGCGCGAATGCGTATGTGTCAAATGTGAATAGAAGTAAGTGAACGGCGTGGTTGAATACAGACAGGACGTGTTGTATCTGTGTGTGCTCTTATACCTCCATGCTTACGTATATTTGCTTACTCCCGGATATTTAGCATAATGTCAACAGCTTATTTTACACTCCAGACAACCATCAATTTTAGCAATACAGGAGACTAAGCTTTTAACGTCTTCGTATTTTAGTATTCATGATTTTAATGTTTTTAGACATGATAATCCCAGCTCGACTATAGCCCATGGCAGGGTTATGCTGGCTGTTCGCACCAGTGTGCCCTGTCGCCGTCTGCATATTCAGTCAGATTTGCAGGTGGTTGCGGTTCGGTGCTGGCTGGGTGGTAGGGAGGTGAGTGTGTGCTCATTGTACCTTCCGCCTGGTTGACGTCACATTACAGAGTTTGGGATTATGAATTTTGTATAGACCTCTGCTTTGCGGTGTTTTGTTCGGCTTTTCTGCACGTGAGTCTCCAAAGGCTGAGTGCAGTAGCCTACAACAACAACAACGACAAGACTTTGTTCGGTACTGCACGTGAGTCTCTAGAGGCTGAGTACAGTAAACTACAATTGCGTTCAACGGTACGCGTGGTGGGTACAACAACAACATACATTTATTTAACATTTATATAATATTAAGCCTGCGAAGACTGTCAGTGAGCAACCACTGACGCTGCACGTACGAGAAAAAAAGCTGTTAGTATAGAAATGAGATGTGGTGCTTGCGTTGCAGACATGATGTCCCCCAGGGTAATCGAACATCCCCAGTCATTCCTTATATGTATATGCAAAATTTCAATAATTCTTCCCTCGTGGAGTATAAGGTTTTGAATATTGGGTTTCAAGATTCTCGGGAACCTGATCACTACACAGAATGAACAATTGAACATATTTGCCGTTTTAGTTTAACGGAACACCGAGCAAAATGTTTGATATATCAAACGCAAATCGCTCAGAAATGAAAATGACCGCTAATTCACATTTCGAGCATAATTATCACATTTTTTGTCTACAACTAAGGGGAATTAGTATGTCTTAGTAGTAGTAGCTGTCTTAGTAGTAGTAGTGTCTTAATAGTAGTAGAAGTAGTAGCTATATCAACCATAACGCAGAAATGATGAGGCGCAATCAATCATGAACCGAACACGTGGACAGCGCTTACTCGCGCTTACTCACGCTGTACAGACGAAGGTATTAAAGGTTGGCGTTATGAAAAAATAATAATAATATTTAATTATGGGAAATGATATTTACAACATAAATTAATTTTTTTATGAAAAACATTAGTGTGAAATACCAAAAATACCAACAATATATCATCCTGGTAAAGGTTAAATTACAGGTTAAATACCTAAGTGGCAGATGCTACAAGGGAAGAAGCCGGAGCTTATGAACACACAGGTGTGATCCCGTGCAGCTCACTGCCACCACAGAACCGACCCTCTCCACGCTATGGCGCCACAAGGAAGGAAGACGTATTAGAGAGGGCCACCTTCCCAAAATGCATGACACAACACATGACTGATATTTGGTACCATCATTTACTGCTGGGTGGACAGGGGCTGTGGGGTTGTAGAATTCGCCCAATGAAATTCAGCTCCGCCGGGTTGATAAATGTAAACACATTTACATTTGTCAACTCTTTCCAGACTTTAAATACTTAGCAAAAGCAATAATATAAAGTAATTACTATATTATTTGCAAAAAAAGTGTATTAGATATGCAACTGACTAACTATATATATACCAAATACGTATTATATACCTCTAACTCATCATATGGTTGAAGGTATTTAAAGTTGGCGTGATAAAAAACGAACAAATCATTGGCGAAATTGTATATGATCGACAACATAAATTAAGTATCTTAATAATTTGATAAAAAAAAATATTTCAATGGTTAAAATATATATACACTCGTCAAGTCCTTAAACTGACATTAAACATGGTTGAAGACATTCATGCGACATGGTCGTTACCAAAAAAGTGAAAGCTGTATTATAAAACCGAATGGCGATTATTTTTCTATTTTTTATCATTTAACTTGTGATAAAACGATATTTAACTTGATTGGCAACATAAAATAACATGTGAATATTTGATATTTGAAATATCTCTCAAGTATATTTACTGCTGAAAATATACAACGGACACTCCAAATAGCGTACCTCTAAATAGCGGACATTTCATCTCGGTCCCTTCGAGTCCGCGGAGGGCCGCCTGTATGCACTCTTGTCAAGCGTATACTGTCACTAAAAACTTGACAGAAGCCACAACAAAATACATTTTATACATTCACCGTCATAAATATGAAGATGAACGTCAAAGTAAAAATACAAACTATGAAAATGAAAATAATATACTCATTATTAGAGTTGGGAATTTTAAGTGATAATTTTTGGCGTTTTATGTTTTTATTATGTGACGAAAAATGCCCATATATGTTGTAAAAAGTCCCAAAATACGTTAATAAATTTTCATATAATCTATGAATTTCGGACTCTTTCGTAGATTATTTACATTTTAAGCATGTATCCAGCGACATCCCAAGGGATCCTCCCTCAGGGAGGCGAAATTTTCGTAGTACGTGGCAAAAGTTTCACCTTGATTGGGTCCTTCCGATAATGTTGGAGTGCAGTGGCGGCGCCAGGATTCCTCCGGTGAGGGGAATTGAGGGGGGCTAAGGAAAACTATGTGGGGCTATGCGAAACATGAGAAACCACACTCGAAATGCTAATGGAAGAGGTGCCATTGTTGGGGTGTCATTTTGTACTTTTGCTCCGAGGAGATGGCCCCATGATTCAATTCTGTATATATAGTTGATAGGATGTTTTTCGAGTGAGCAGGCGATTCGTTGTATCGATTGCGCTGCAATTTGTGACCAGCGGACACGTTTTCCTCAAATGCAACGCAAAACATTCTCTTAATTTCATATCAGACATGTTCTACTGGGAAAATTCGACTTCACGCTGAATTCCTTTAAGCGGACGTTACAGTACATACAGACGCCATTTGAGAGATTTGTGTTGAGTGATTTCCGAAAATGCAAATATGAAGCACATGTATGATCCTAACTTCCCAAAAAGCCAATGGCACGTGTATCTAGCTTGAAGCGATTGAATCAAACAAATTTATCCACAAACACAACACTTACGATGTTAACCAGGTATATAACACCGTGCTACACTCTTTGTGTCCAGATTTGAGTAGCTATTAGGAACGTTGCTATATTTCCATTGTTAATGCTGTTGGCGTTAATATTAAGGTTAAATAAATAAAGGTTAAATGCTTAATTGACAGCTGCTACACGGGAAGAAGCCGAAGCTTATGAACACACACAGGTGTACCCCGTGCAGCTCGCTGTCACCGCAGAACCGACCTTTTCCACGCTATAGCGCCATATGGACAAAAGACGTATTAGAGAGGGTCACCTCCCCAGAATGCATGGCACAACACGTGACTGATATCTAGTACCATCATTTTCTGCTGGATGGACAGGGACTGTAATTCTGCTCCGCCGGGTTTCGAACCACGTACCTCCCGCTTGTTAGGCGGATGTGGTAACAACTACACCACGGAGTCCACCATTAAACCTATATACGATGTTCGAGTGTACATTTACAGTAACATTCTACATTGTAAAAATTTTAGAGTAACATTTTTCTGTGAAAATGGCACTTTATGTTATTTTCGCTTAAAAACGGCATTCTATGTGAGAAAATATTGTATTTGTGATCCCTTAAAATTCCCAACTCTACTTGTAAGTAATTCAAATATGATGCCCACGAAGCTACGGGACGCACGCAGTGCTGAATTTGTCGCTAGTATATAAATATATGTATATATACGAGTATATATGTGTATATATACAGTGTAGTGCGTTTGTTTTGACCGCTCAGATCAAAGCAAAAAATAGTGTTGTTGTTGACGCGCTAGGACGGTGCTGCGCATATGCAGTACACACGTTGCCGGCTGCAACTGTTTGCACTGGTGTTTTGCAGCGAGGTCTTGGCTATGCACATGCGAAGCTGCAATACACGCCTGTACTGCTCAGCTTCACTTGTTGACGGCTGTGTGTGTGCGTATGTGTGTGTGTGTAGGGAGCGGTTGTGAATTTACGTTCGATTCGGCAACAACTGTGAGTTGTCATTTGAGAGCACGGGGTGAAAGAAGAGTTTGTGGAGACTTCGTTGTAGTTGCGACTCTATCACCGTCTTGATCAATCATGATAGCACCGTCGATTCTAGGGATGCGAGGCATTTGTACAAAAACACCAAGTGGAAGCGAATACCACTGGTGGCTGCAAATCGTCGCTACACTGTCTTTGTTGCTCATTTTCGCCGGCTATGTGGTAACAGTATCGGCTGAAAATACACAGTATCAAACACATCGCATTGGTGTTATTGATTACAGCAATTTTTTTAAGCGAGACAGTGGGCGCCAAACATCGGTGAGTGATCTTCAAAATCTGCTTGGTTCGTATAGTTTGGCTGTGCTGTACAACACTGACGAAAGTCTCGCCTATGTGGTCAATGAATTGATTGGATCAATCGGTACGAAGAAATATGAGGCTGTGAGTTCTCCGCTGTTGGCTGCAGGTGAAATGATAATTTTTAATTCCGAGGTCTTCAGTAGAGCAAAGATTGAGAATGGTAGAGCCATTGAAGATTTTCGAGACGAACGCTACACTGCAGATATACTGAAAATCTTCAATCTGAACTTGGTCCTCAAGGCTGGCACAGCTCCTACTCCTATTCGCTTCTTCTGGATAAGCCAGCAAAAAAGCGATAATCCGATGGTTGACGTTCGGAAGTTAGTTGAATTGGTAGGCGGCGGTTATCCTTGTGCGATTTTGGGATATTTCAGCTTGGTGCTCACGGGCATGGAGGATTTTTTGAGTGTGATGATGCAACCATTTGTGAAATTCATATCACCGTCACCAATCGACAGAGAAGAACATGGGATAATGGCATTGTTCAGTCACACCATGCACCCTATGGTCACGGCTGTGGGTGGTTTTCGAACAACGGAGTTATGGTTTGACTTGAGGCTGCCAATAATGGATCAGTATGGACAAGTCAAACATCTGGCGGCTATACGATGCTCGAACGGTTCTGTGTCATACCCTATCATGGCGATATTCACGAATATATTCTACATTAAACGGCTGCCGGGTATAATTACACAATATCCTTTGACCTTAATTGAAAGCAATGAATCTGACTTACCATCCATCAAACTATTGGCGAGCTTAACGCAAAGGTACAACATATTTAAGATGTGGGAGACACTTGGATTGGTATTTTCGATTGACAACCAACGACTGAAAATTGCGTCATTTACAAAAATGACTCTATATCCTGACAACGAAGCTATCCAGGTGCAATTTTTCTCCAAGGAGCGTTGTGGCCATATGTCGTTTCCGATCCACATGTATGCCGTTAACACTAACAGTATCAGGGAAACTGGACATATCATGCAATTCTTGTCAGCGTCCACGACAACACCGATTTTCATAGTGGGATCGTTTGTTCAGCTAGTTCACCACGATGGAATAGTGTTCAATGAGCCCGCCCAGTTGATTTTGGAGGCATACGGAATGAAAGATGGAGACGACCACTTCATTGTGCTGCAGCAAAACCGACCAGATGCAATGATATCCAGTTCGATGACAACCACAGGGCAAAACCCGCAACAATCGCAATCAACTAGTTCATTCAAAATCTATGTTGTACGCCATTTCTACCCTGAGTGTAGCTCTGATGAAGTGCTGAACATGTTGACCACCAACAGCATTGTTATGGTGAAGAATCCTACAACATCGGTTTGCGAAGAGTTCAATTCATATGTGTCAAAATTTTCGCACGTCAACAAGATCAAATGGGTCGGAGAGAAATCCGCATATGTGGTCATCTACAAAAGCGATGTGATCACTTTGAAATCATTGCAGAAAATGAATATTGATGGGCTCAGATTCATGGTGCTGACTATGGAACACCCAGCCTTGGCCAATGTCAATCTGATTTTGGCCGAAGTGGAAACGGCGCCACAGCTAAGTCTTCTGCTCGATAAATTTGTACACAAAACCGGCATTCCCACTGTTGTTGTCGGACTATTCCCGAAAATTATCCATGCCCGAAAAATTCTGACCAACAAAGTAATGGATAAGTTTGTGCAAAGACCATGCGTTACAGATTGCCGTCGACTGTTGCCTGAAAATCAAGATTGATTGTAATGCCGACTACGTCCAATGTCGGTAGAAAAGTATATGAATTTCTATTACAATATTTGTCAATATTTAAGGTACATTATTGTGTGAAATTAGTAATTAAAATTACATTTGATTGTTCATTGATCGGGAGTTTTGGCATGTGCAAAATACACAAACTCGATGATAAGCATTTTTCAATGTCATAAATGACTTATAGATATTTCATTTTGTGGTGTGATTATGTACGGTACGAGAGAGAGAGTGAGAGATTGTGTGTGAGTGTGTGATCGTGTTTGTGTGCCTGGTTGTCTGAAGTTTACTGTGCGCATGTGTGTATGCATGTAATTATATCGAGTGTACATGCCCGGCGGCGTCGAGCGGGTGACCGGCTCGCCGCTGATTGGTTGTTGCGGTGGGTGTGAGGTCCGTGTGTGTGTGTGCTCCCGTGTGTGGAGGTGAGGCTGTAGGTGTCTTGTGTTGGAGTCGTGCTCGAAGTTTGTCTTTGGTGTGATGTCTTATAGGCACACGTGGGGCAGTGATGTCTGTAAATGTTTTTGTTTTTGTTCTTTACACATTTGATGACAATAATGGTTATGGTTGGAGTTTGAGGAGCGTACCGACCCGCAGGACCATAAAGCGCCTAGTCAATGAAATACGGTTAAAAGTCTAAATATCAACACAATACTCGTATTCTCATTAAGTCCAAATTAATGAGTGATATATAAATTGATTTGAAATAATTTATTATGATACGGCATCCTAAATATGCTGGTGTAAAAATAACGCAAAAACGCGAAAATGCGTAAATTGCGATGGTGGATGGTGTGCACGTGTGTGTATGTGTAATTGTGATTCTGTGTGTGTTGGTGTGCGTGTGTGCTGAACTTTATTGGTGACTGTAACTAGGGGAAATGGAGAGTCGGTCTTGAGGCGTGCTTACGAGTGGTGTGGTCTTGTAGGCGCGCGTGGGACAGCGATGTCCCACTAAGTACTCGTAATTGTGCCGAAATCCACCGACTTAAATATTGTCTCTTCTCTTCCGCTGCTAGGCTTTCCATGAGACGAATTGGAAAACTTTGTATTTAATGGCACACAAAATGGCATTATGAAAATAAAAGCAAAAACGAAGAACGCCGAAGAAACCAGAACACAGGCGTGTATTGCTGCTTCGCATGTGCATAGCCAAGACCTCGCTGCAAAACACCAGTGCAAACAGTTGCAGCCGGCAACGTGTGTACTGCATATGCGCAGCACCGACCTAGCGCGTCAACAACAACACTATTTTTTGCTTTGATCTGAGCGGTCAAAACAAACGCACTACACTGTATATATACACACTGTATATATACACACTGTATATATACACACTGTATATATACACACTGTATATATACTACACTGTATATATATATATATATATATATATATATATATACTAGCATAAAAACCCGCCCGTTGTGCGGATAAATTCATAAAATGGAATTCTCAAGAGGTCTATATTGAGGTCTAAATATTCAAGAGGTCTAAATATTGACCAAAATGTTCGCTTTTTTCAGGGTTCATTTTCTCTTTTCACCGCTATAACCGCTATTTTTTTGGTTTTCTTTTTAAAATTAAAAATTGGTACAAATTAACATGATGGTACAAATTTTTTAGCGGGTACGCCAAGTGATGGCCGAGTAGCAGCTGATAGAATATTGACCAAGAAGGGTGGGACACACAGACACACACACACACACACACACACACACACAGAGGATCTCTTGTATATATAGACTAGCATTAAAACCCGCCCTTTGTGAGGAGGAATTCATTAAATGGAATTAATATTCATAAAAATTCATATTAATAAAAAATATTCCAAATTAAAAAAGAAAATGAAAACTCATAAGTGTCTTACTCAATAGAAAAGTCCAAGTGTGAATATTTTTATTTTTATTTTGACATAATATTTTCCCTCAACCCGCCTCATATATAAACCCACCCATTGTGCGGAATCATTCAGAACACAAACACGTAACAAACAATGAAAATTCTAGCGTTTAAACCCGCCCGTCGTGCGAAACAGTTCATGCTATAAAATTTGTATTCAATTCATAAGAGAAAAGGAATATGAATTAAAAAAGAGTGGAGTAAACCCATAAAAAAGTCTAAATTTCTATATTTTCATATTTTTTTCACAAAATAGTTTGCCTAAACCGCCTCATATTTATAGATGCCCGTCGTGCTGAATAATTAAGAACTCAGACACGAAACAATGAAAAATGACTACACTGTTTCATCATAATGTTTCCAAAATATTTTTATAACTTAACATCACCGTCTAGCATTGAAACCCGCCCGTTGTGCGGAGCAATTCATAAAAATATTGCAAATTAAAAATAAATAAGGCAAAGTCATGAAAACCTTAATAAATTAAAAGGTCTAAATTTAATTATTTTTAATTTTATTTTGACAAAATATTTTCACTCAACCCGCCTCATATTTAAACCCGCCCGACGTGAGGAATAATTCAGAACTCGAACACTATCCGTTCTGGTTCATGAAGTCAAATCCAATAGTTTTGTATATGAACTCATTCTACACGGTGAAATTCAACGTTTTATTGCTGCCCGCGGAACATTTTTATTTCATAAAAATGAGCCATCGCTTCGTTTGCGTTTGAAGCCCATGATCATTGAACCAGCGAACCATGAACCAGCGCAATTATGTCACCTCATATTCAAGCATACATACTGTAAAAGAAACCAGAAACTAAAATATATTACAGACAGGCGCGCGTGGGCATCACCGCCCCACGCGCGCCTACAGGACGTCACACTCCGATCGCACCACAAACACCACTCTCCGCTCACACCGTGTCACACGGGAGCACACACGGACACACACACACACACACACAAACAGTCCTCACCCGCCGCAACAACCAATCAGCGGCGAGCCGGTCATTCACTCGCCGCTTCGGGGCATGGACAATTCACAAGCGCATACACACACACACACACCGAAACAACTGCACACACACACCGAAACAACTAGACACACTCGCTCACACACTCTCGCACGCAATATACAATTCAACTATACACGATCACACAGACACACTAACACTTTCACGCACTCACAATCTTTCACACACACACAGACACTCTCTCTCACTACACACGATTACACCACACCTCCACCTGTTTTTAAAGAAACATAAATCAACAAAAAACCGCGAACCAAGCAAACCAGGAAAAATGAGCCAATAACCAAAATCTAATTAGACGACGGCCTCCACCAGATGCACACACCTTCGCTGAGGCGGAACACAACACGTCAGACCCCAGCGTCCAACACGCTCCCGCCTCCGCCCGTGCTCTTCAGTGCTCCGCCGCAGCCTGCCGTCCTCTTCATCACCGGCTGCTGCGACAGGGCACAACACTTCGACCCCAGCACCCACTATGCTCCCGTCGACTCCAGTGCTCTTCAGCACCCTGCCGCAAACAGACGTCGCCGCTCACACAGGCCACGCCGTCGCCGTCGTTCGTCATGTTTTCTTCCGGCTTCAGCAGCCCCTCTCTGTCACCTGCCGTCCAGCACCAGCATCCTCCACGAGCGATCGTCGCCTCCACCGACAATCCTGTAGTTGCCCGGCGACGTGCCTTACACCAGTGCAGGCGAGACGACCAGCATCCCTCGGCCACAGCTACTCAGCCGCCTCCCGCCGGCATCATGCTGCACTGCCGTCCCCCTGCACACCAACCTGACACGCCACCGAGCACCTCCACCGCTGTTCTCCGCTGGTAGGCCGCTACTGATGCTGGAAGGCACCATCTCCGCTGCTGAAGCCGGGTCGCAGACAAAAATAATTCCAAAACAAAAAGGCCGAAATAGCTTGTAAAAGAAACCAGAAACTAAAATATATTACAGACAGGCGCGCGTGGGCATCACCGCCCCACGCGCGCCTACAGGACGTCACACTCCGATCGCACCACAAACACCACTCTCCGCTCACACCGTGTCACACGGGAGCACACACGGACACACACACACACACACAAACAGTCCTCACCCGCCGCAACAACCAATCAGCGGCGAGCCGGTCATTCACTCGCCGCTTCGGGGCATGGACAATTCACAAGCGCATACACACACACACACACACCGAAACAACTGCACACACACACCGAAACAACTAGACACACTCGCTCACACACTCTCGCACGCAATATACAATTCAACTATACACGATCACACAGACACACTAACACTTTCACGCACTCACAATCTTTCACACACACACAGACACTCTCTCTCACTACACACGATTACACCACACATACACAGACAGACAGATAATTTCTTCTTTATGCATATATATATATATATAGCATTAAAACCCGCCCGTTGTGCGGAGCAATTCATAACATGAAATTCATATTCAATTCATAAAAAACATGGAAAAATAAAAATGAATTAGGGTACACTCATAAAAATATTAATCAATTGAAAATTATAAGCTTAATTCTTTTTATTTCGACAAAATATTTCCCCTCAGTCCGCCTAGTAGAAGAGTTCAACACTTTGTCACATATGTTTACATTATCCCCCTTACCCCTCCCCCCTCTGACGTCACCCCCCTATGACGTCACCCCCCTCTGACGTCACACTTAACCTAACTTTTTTTAGTTTTTTTACCTAACTTTTTTAACCCAACCTAACTTTTTTTTTAGTTTTTTAACCTAACCCAACTTATTTTCTTATTCTATACCTAACCCGACCCAACCTAACCTAACCTAACCTAACTTATTTTCTTTATTTCTTTATTCTATACCTAACCCGACCTAACCTAACCTTTATTTTCTTTATTTCTTTATTCTATACCCAACCCAACCTAGCCCAACCTAACCTAACCTAACCCAACCCAACCTAACTTTTATTTATTCTATTTATTTTAAATATGCATACCTGACGGGTTTCGAACCGGGGTCCTCGCAGAGTTCAGTCACAGCGGGAATATGCTTGTGGAGCTAGACATTTGTTTGCACCGCATTTGTCTCTAAATTATTTTGTTTGTCTCTTTCACGCCACATTTGTTTGATTTACAGTATATAATAAGCATTTCTTCTATACCCTTTACCAAAATTATTTTCAATTATAGTTGAAATGGGTGTTATGTTTATACAAAATGGTTTGACTAAATCGGTAATTAAAACGGTCGCAAAGACAATGTACAAAATTGAATTCATGTATTCAAACACGTTGAAGTTCTTGATAGTAAAATGTGCCGGTAATCAAATTTCCATCATCATCACACAGCTTATACATGGGAATTGATCGACGTTTGTATATGGAATCAATTTTGAACGTTTCGTTGCTAAATGTCTGTCGATATCCTTTTTCAAAGAGCGTTTTCGGTATAAACATTCGCACATGATCGCCTACGCGAAGCTTTGGTGTTTGTTTTTTGCGCGACAATGTGTTGACCAAGTGTTGATTTGATAAAGTTACAGCGCGAGGTGCCATACCGATTGATCTATGTACAGTGCTGTTATACAAATTCACCAATTGAGGTAGATTTTTGACAAAGTGTTTTGTGTTGTTTTCGGTCATAAACTTGTGTATCAGCGAGAGCAGAGTCCGGAAAAATCGTTCAATTATCAACGCCTTCCGTATGATTGTAGATGTCGTATAATGATACACGTTGTGCTCTTTCATTACACGTTGAAATTCTCGCCCTGTGAACTCACCACCATGGTCGCTCATTATTTGCATCGGTGTGCAATTGTTGGTGAGAATATGGTTCATTGCTTTGGCCACGGCAGGTCCCCGTTTACTATGTAATGCACGCACATATGCCTGTCTGCTAAACACGTCAATTACACCCAACAAATAACGCACTTGTGTGTTATGGCCACGCAGACGTGAAACATCGCACAAATCAACTTGCCATGTATCATTTAGTCCGGTGGAGGTGTATGCATTGCGCACAAATCGTTTACGTACTGGACGATGGAGTTGTTTGGTTCTTTGCGACCAAATCAGTTTACTATCCATTTGCGCGGGATATTTGCCGATCGTTGATCAACTGTCGAAACTCGCTGCCCGTGAATATTCGGGGCAACTTCTCGCGGTAAATTCAACGACTCAATCAGTTGTCGCA
Source organism: Sacculina carcini (assembly GCA_916048095.2). Taxonomy (NCBI): domain Eukaryota; kingdom Metazoa; phylum Arthropoda; class Thecostraca; family Sacculinidae; genus Sacculina; species Sacculina carcini. The sequence goes on from OU696578.1 coordinate 2,703,028, forward strand.
GCTGTGACCACCCTGTTGGCTCAGGAACACTTTTACGATGTCGAACGATATAGTTTACCACATCGACAATATTGCTCCGAGGAATTTGTGCGTGATTGAGATAAATGATACCGGTGTTGTTGTCCCATCTCAGCACATTACTCAATTGGGAAAGCACGAATTGTGCGTGTTTTTTATAGCTGGATGGTACAAGTTGGAGCCATTTATCAGACTCTACAGACGGAGCAGGAGCGGTGGTCTGTTCAGGGCGCCAGGCGTTCATGTACTCGATCCGTTTCGCTTCGGCATTCCCTGTAGACTTGTTAAGAATTTGCTCTAGAGGGGATGTGGTTGTGGCCATGGTTCGACCTTGCATTTCATCATATGTGGCTTGTGATATGAGAACCATTCGTTGGAAGGCGCTCATTACTTTGCAGAAAGTATACAGCTTATAACCGATGCAACCACGGGTATAAGGGCGGAGAGAAATTTTCCGCTTTGCACCAGCACTCGTTGTTTTTTCTTCAGTGACGGACGTTTGTCACCCAATTTACGTAGTATTTTCTTGTATTTGGATAGGCGACGCTTTTGTTTCTTTTCCAAAGGGACACGGTCTTGCAACAGGTTATGACAAATTTCACAAATAGCCCGTATCAGAGCAGGGTCGTACGTGTTGAGAACGGCTTTTTGTTGACGGTGTGTGAGACGCGGAAGTGATTCGATTGTCGGCCAACAGCGTTGCAACGTCGACGACATGTTGACAAATGATTCACTTGTTCAACTATATGTGCTATTTATACCTCAAAGCGGGAAGATAAACTATTATGGGTTGTTCCAACACATTGCTACGCACACGTAGTCTGTTGTCAGTTTGTTGACGCAAATCCACAAGCAAATGACCGTACATTTTCTTCATTACGTCTCTATAAACATCCATAATGAACCTGATATTATCTGGCATGTACTGTTGAGCAAATGCGCGCAGTGGTGTTTGATCTCGAAAATTACGGAAAAATACATAATAATTTGTATTTAGGCTGATTGTGCGGTAGTTTGGCGACTTGAGAAACGTGTTTTGGGTGACAAATAGTACACTCATGTTGTCGTGACGCGACGTTTTTGTAAACATGTCACGCACAACAGGCCCTTCCACAGCATCCAGTAAGTCGTCGATAATGACCATGCAACCTTTACCGTGTTTATGTTTGCTTGCCAATCGTTGAATTTCCTCATGCGATGGCACCCCGTACTGCATCTAGTTAACTAAATTCTTATCTATATGATCTGGCGCTGCAGTTCCGTGGCAATACAGTACATAATCAGGGCTTCGGGTGAGCACTTGGTCCGCCCGTGTCAGCATGTCGACTATAAATTGACTCTTGCCGGACCCTGAAGGACCGGACAAGATCATTGTGAACGGTGTAACAAGACGTGCGTCAAACGTTTCCATACCCGCCGTACCGATGAAACTGATCTACGTTTAACTATAGGGGTATTATATAAAGTATGTTTTGCTGATGTGCGACCAGTTTTGCGCTGAACATCAGCGTCCAACCACTCCCGATGCTTAGTCGGATCATATAACAATCCCACTATTACCAGCTCTGCAATTACACTTTCAACATAGTTGACAAGGAGCAATAGTGATAATAGGAGCAACATTATATTCGTCACCATCTCGGTGATTGTCAATTGAATGACACACATACACATCAACACTTGTATATTAAAGCTTGCACAACACACACACACACACACACACACACACACACACACACACACACACACACACACACACATACACACCAAAGCATGTATACACATCAACACTTTTATATTTATATAACACACACACACACACACACACACACACACACACACACACACACACACACACACACATACACACCAAAACATGTATACACACCAACACTTTTATATTTATATAACACACACACACACACACACACACACACCAGCACTTTGATATTTATATAACACACTAACACAGCTAACACACTAGCACAACTAACACATCTAACACACTAGCACAACTAACACACTAACACAGCTAACACACAGCTAACACACTAGCACAACTAACACACTAACACTGCTAACACTTTTATATTAAAAACCAATACATCGAGCACAACTAACACACCTAGCACAACTAACGCTGGTAACACAGCAAATAAGTAGCAATAAATAACGATGATGATGATGATGTCGGTCGGTCGGTCGGTCAGTCGGTGAAGCCGTACGGGAAGGTGCGATAATCGGGAAGGACCCTGCGTTTGCTGGAAACTAACCTATTAATTTTTTCCCCTCCCACCGTAATTATTTTAAAATCTACAGTCTTTTTAAATTGCCGAAAGGGGACTTTGATTGTGGACCCAGGCGCCTCTAACAGGGATCGGAAAGCGTCCAAGGAAATAAGCTGCTGCGTGTCGTGTGTTTGTGTGATGCCGCGCATTTTTACTATAGTCTTGGTGTGCCCGTCTGGTGTGTGTACAGTAAAAGCGTAATTTTTGGGAGACAGGCAGACTATATGATAAATATAGCTGCCTGCCCCGAAACAAGTCAGTTCGTCAGTCATGTCGCCGAGAAAGTGTGATGTGTGTATGCGCGACATTTCTGGTGATGTTTTGTAAATGACTGAATCTGTGTCGCAGTATATTAGCTGAAAAGGATTAAGGCGTTGCAGGAAAGAGTAAAGATAAAGTCGGGATTGGCAAGTGACAAAAGCAGCAAGGATTATGTTAGTTTTAAGCGGACCGGCCACAGTCTTGTCTTGTCGATGGGAATACGTCAGCCTCCATACATCGTGCATTATGCTGTCCCCCTCACTATCGTCAGCCACCGATATGAGGTCACACGCGGAGACCTCCATGTCGGGATCCTCCAGCAGATCGTAAACACGACGCATGGAAGTGACGTATTCAGTCTGCCCCAGGTTTGCGCGCTGAGCCAGCTTGCCCCACTGGCTGTTGAGGCACAATTTGGCCACAGCTCTCAGGCCCGGATTCCTCTCAATGGTCGGCAGGGTTATACCCTCACGCGCTTCGAGAGTCTGTCTGTAGTCGTGTCGGTCGTCGTCAGTCTGCACGTGAGTGGGATAACCCTCGGCGCCGACCTTGAGGGCGTAAAACTTGTTTACATATTCTGCAAACAGTCCGCCTGCCTCGCCGTCGTTGAGCTGTGTGGTGTTGGCAAAGTGCCAGAACTCGTGGATGGAAGTGAGCCGATACCCCAACCCCAAAGCTTTTGCTACTTCCAGCGACACCCAGCTGGAAGTGAGACTGCGCTCCTCGTCCGAATGGTGACACTGCGGCGACCTCGTGGTGAAATTGCCACCGATACCCTGCTCGGCACATGTTCTACACAGGGTGAACATGAGGCGGTCGTTGATGCGTGCGGGAAGGACGGGAACGTGAAGATTGTGCGGAGGGAGAATTGTGCAATAAATGATGCCGAAATATTTGTGAAAATCTGTGATGGGAGGACGGAAAATGTGAGAAGGATGACCGAGGGGAAATTTTCCGTTTTCAAGGATGTAAGGATACAAGGAGCACACATCAACGTACTCGATCCGCTCGTCACCAGCACATTCGGCATAGTGACGAAACACCTCTGTTCGCCCTCCGTAGAACGCGTCCCGAACATTCATCGGCGGCAAGACTTGCACTGCTTCGGCGCGACAACGTTGGTCGTCATCGTCTCGAAGCAGTGCATCAAATTCACAATCCCAGATGGTGATGAGAGTTGTGTCGGGTCGGGCTCGCAGTATCGCCAGACGAGCCATGGTGCCATCATATAGATGGCGCGTTGATGGAGCCCCACTGTTCATGACATAGCGACAGTTTTTGCTGGCGCAGAGACACTTACCAGAATGCCGATGACCATGAAAGTAGCAACCGAGAAACTCGAAAAGCAGGTGTTGGTCTCCCTCTTTGGCATAGCCGTCCACTTTGTACGACCCAATACGCACCTCACCAGAGTTCAATGCGTGCTGGATATTGATGTCGCGAGACGACGCCTCCAGTTCCAGCCACTGGATCGATTAACACTGGATTGAAAAACTTTTGACGCCACACCTCATGACACGCAGATGGAAGCGTGATGCTCTGAAATGGGTCCACCTCAGTCACCTCGATGAATTGTTGGCGGAAACGCATACTACCGAGACGAAGTACATTGACATCGTCGCGGCAGTACGCTCCCATTTCCTGGCGCAGGTCATACTGCCGGCCCACCTGCGAGGCATGCCAAGTGAGAAACTCGGCGTGCTGTTCGGTGGACATGCGACCCGGGTCGAACATATCGGCTGAAGGAAAAGGACCTACATAATTTTGATTGTCCGTAGTGTTGAGGAGGTGAGGGAAGAAACCTTTACGGACAGGAATGTTGAACGTTTTGGAAAATTTCGCAAGAGGCATAGGAAGGAAACTGAAGGAATCAATGAAACGGAGTTTGGAGTTGGAGAAGCGCATGGAGAGGATTTTTCTGCCGTTCATGATCAGGTCTGGCACCACACCTTGGCTCAACGCGTAATTGGCAACAATGTTGTTGTCATAACCTTGGGCATAATGGGCAATGGCTTTCGCGTCCTTGAGCGTGAAAAGCCACTGATCAAAGTCTTGTCTTGTCGTTGGGCCAGATAACACATGTTCGTGCTGCTCTGTCCCACAGTCAGTGCATGGCCGGTCAATGCAATCAAAGCAGGACTCACAACATACGTGTGCGACACAATGATTAGGAATGTGAAGGTTGGTGCTGGTGTCAATCATACACTCAAAGTCGTAAAAGTTATAGATTTGTTTTTTGTTGACAGAAGATTGATGCGAAGGTTGGAGAAAGCAACGATGTACGTTTTCCGCATCTATGAGCTCGTGGTTCGTGACTCGTTCACGACAGTAAGGGCATATGTGAGTGCCACAGACATGACGATTTTTGTCCGTGGGGTACAAAATATCACCACATCTGGGACACCCACGCCGCACCTTACAGCGTGATTGTTTGTGAGCCTCGAAACAGGAGCTGGAAATGAAATCTAAACTACATTCGGGACAATGGGTTAACGCACCTTCTCGCTGGCATCGATGAGGCGTTTCGCAGTCCTTGCAACCTCCGGCACAGGTATGTTGACGAGGATGAGTGTAGCGCGTTTGGCATTCCTCGCAGAAATATGGAGTGTCGTGGAATGCCGTGATCTTCGTGATGACGTCGAAATGATGATGGTAATGATACAAATATAGATGATGATGTCCTGTGCCTGAAACACACACATGCGAATTAATGTAAATGGAATTATATTAATGCAAATAATTAACACTAACGGAATATTTTTTCGAATTACTCACCGAAGGTTGCGCCGAGTCGCCCAAAATGATCCGCCGAGTAGACGTGGACCCGGTACTCCGACCAACCAGCCACCAACTTTTGGAGCTCCCGCAAGCCCATGCTGGGCAGGGAAAAGTCTACCCCGGAATGTTCACACAATTCCCTGGCCTCAGACATGAAACTTGCGGGGTCCCTTGCCAGACGATGCATCCGCACACGGAAGGCGCTCGACGCGGCGTGGTTCTCCGCAATGTACCTGGCAGCAACCAGTGCCCGGGGCAAACACTGTGTGCCAAGTACACGGAAGAAACAGTTCTTCCGGGAGAACCACGTGGCGAAATCGCCGGTGTTCTTGAGCCGCGCCGAGCCCTCCATTTCGTCGTCCGGGATGTGGTGCGGTGGACGTCTGGCAATATGCGTCACCTTGAGCACGAGACTGGAATTGCCGGTGATAAACGACGCGTTGGACTGCGCAATTTTTTCCAGTCTGTAATACAACACAAATTATTTTTAAACACTTGATGTAGTCAAGCGAAATCTTAACATATATTCAAAAAAATATGCAATATTGCTCACCTCTGTGCCAAGAGTGACGCCGTGAAATCTTTGGCTGGTCGGGGTACCACGTAGGCGTCATGCTTGAAGGTAGCGTTCGACAAAGTGACGCCTACAAGGTCCTCAGGATGCACACCCTCCTTGATGATGTTGATGAGGGTGTCCATTTTCGTTTCGATCGAGCGGATGCATTGTCGGATGTCGTCGGGTCGTGTGAAGTCCAGATGAATGATGAAGGCTTTTACTAATGTTCTATATCTACGACTATAATATTCGGAAAGCTTATCCAGTCCTACACTTACATTCCCTACCACAGATACATCCCTAATTTTCCCTACTACTTCTTCAACCTCCAACTGTCTCTTTCCTGCCATACTGAATAATTGTACAAAGTAGCGTGAACAATGTGTGAATGATTTGTGCGCAAGTGAACCGCAGTTTATATACCCACGCTGACGTGTACAACTTGGTGTGTCGCTCATGTAAACAACTTGATACGTCACCTTGATTTAACTGTTCGTGAATACTTATATCACAACTCGTCAGAGGCGACAATAATATTGAAAATCTGCAACACACCCCGGTAAGCTTAGTTTCAATGTATCAGTGTGAAAAATTCATTAATACTAGTGACTACTCTGATTTTGTAATCAGCAATGTCGTGATGGCGATTGAGCTATCAGCAAATTATTCATCGACGTCGTCCGCATAGCTAATTCAGAAATTGTATAATTAACCGACAGGGTTTTGTGGTGTGTGTAAACTTGAGCAAAAATATTTTCGTGCAATCTTGTGTGTGTGTGTGTGTGTGTGTGTGTGTGTGTGTGTGTGTGTGTGTGTGTGTGTGTGTGTGTGTGTGTGTGTGTGCGAGCAAGACAGTGTGTGTGTGTGTGTGTGTGTGTTTGCTGAGTTTCCTCGGTTCGCTTTTAGCTTACGTACAGGCTGCATCGGACCACTGTGTGTGTGTGTGTGTGTGTGTGTATGTGCATATGCATGTGTGTGTATGTGCATATGCATGTGTGTGTGTGTGTGTGTATGTGCATATGCATGTGCATGTGTGTGCATGTGTGTGTGTGTGTGTGTGCGTGTGTGTGTGTGTGTGTGTGTGTGAGTGAGTGAGTGAGCGTGAAGTCTCAGTCTGTCTTCATTAATTTGATTCAACACTGTCAGCACATATGTGTCAGCTAATCTAAATGGTTATCGTGGATATCGTGACTGCATGCCAATTAGGATGTTGTATATTTAACCACCTGGAATGAAACATTGCAGCAGTGTATATGTGTGTGCTTGTGTGTGATGTGTGTGTGTGTGTGTGTGTATGTGCATATGCATGTGTGTGTATGTGCATATGCATGTGTGTGTGTGTGTGTATGTGCATATGCATGTGCGTGTGTGTGTGTGTGTGTATGTGTGTGCGTGTGTGTGTGTGTGTGTGTGTGTGTGTCGTGTTTGAGTCGTGGTCGAGTGAAGACGTGTTATATTGCGCTGTCAGGTCTTTGTGATCGTGTGTGAATGTGACGTTGGTGGAGGTTATTCAACCGCGAGCTAGACAAATTCCGCGCTGTGAATTGTGTACAAGGTGTACAAAGTGTGTGCTCAGCGTGTGTGTGTGTGTGTGTGTTTGTGAGTGTGTGTGTGTGTGTGTGTTTGTGAGTGTGTGTGTGTGTGTGTGAGTGCGTGTGTGTGAATCGTGTGAACTGAGTGAAATAGTGACCTTCAAACAATTCTGTACATCAAGCCTAGCTCTCGGGCTACCCCACCGGACGTGATAGCTGTTGGAACAGTGTCAACATGGAAATGATTCACCAAAGTAAACTGATCAAATTATCAGACCAAGAATGCAATGACTGCTCAACCAAGCTGAAAACTGCAGCAATCAAGTGCAACAACTGTGGACACCTGTTTCATACAGTGTGCACAAGAATGCCAGATTATATGATAATCAACTACTTCACCACCAGAGTGACCTACACATGCAAGGAATGCGTAACGAGAAAAACCGATGGTCACGAAAAGATACTGGAACTGGTCAACGATCCAGCAAACATTGATCTGTCGGACACCAACAGTGCAAACAACGTACCTGTCTGCCCAGCGAACGTACTCACCACACAGCCGACCGCCACAAGCAACAGCCCGGTAAGTGCAAACAACTCGCAACAGAACTGCACTAAAGCACTGGCTGCCACAGTGGCGGAACTAAGAGCCGACATAGAGTCACTCAAGCACTCCGTCACCGTAGACAACAACGACCAGAGACGAACATTGTACTCAGAAACACAACAGAACGCCCATTCAAATGATCAAAGGGTTAACACGACAAGCAAATCCGGCGTAAATAGCAGACATTCCGGCTCTCAAAAAATCCAGAAAACGCAAGCCATTTTTGTTAAATGCAAACCCGGTACCGAAAGCGTTAACGAAACAGCGATCACACGAGCCATGAAAAACATACCCGTGATTTCGATGAAAAACCAACAGGACAAACAGGTAAAGATTGTTCTTCCCGATGATGTAACCATGAACAAAGCCGTAGCGGAACTAGAATCGACTGAATTTACCGAACATCACACTGTGAAACAGGAAGTCAAAATTAAGCCAAAAATATCGATTCCGTACATACCCGACTACCTAGATGACAAAGACATCGTCGGCCTAATCAGAGAAAAGAACAAAGCCATAGCGGACCTTCAGGATCAAGGAGAACTGGTAAAGTTGCTCTTTTCCAAAAGAAGCCTGCCGGGCTCCAAAAATGCAATATTGGCAGTATCACCAAAAATACGCCAGGCGATAAAAAGTAACAATAACCAAATATACATACACCTATCAAGATGCAAGGTTTTTGAGCACTACTGGGCTAACAGATGCGGCCAATGCATGAGATACGGTCACAAGACGCAGCAATGCCACTTTAGTTTGCCCACATGTGGTTACTGCGGCGAGCATCATCTGTCGAGAAATTGCACACAGAAAGACAGCCCAAAATGTGCAAACTGTATGGCTCACAACAGAGAGGACGTTGACCACCCAGCAACCAGTAAAACCTGTCCCACATTTATCGCTGCACGAAACTACGTGATCCGCCAAACAGAACAATTCAAACAAGACGAACCTCTCCCAAAAAACTCTCAACGAACGATGGGAGCCAACCGACACAATTGACCAAATCCAAAGACATTAATGACGAAGAGCTGAACAAGATAACCAACCATCCAATATCGATGCAGTATTGCAACATTGAAGGCTTGCTACCCAGGAAAAAACGGTATAAAACAAAAATGATCGATGAAACCTGCAAAACACGAAATACAATACTTTTTTGTATCACAGAATCCCACCTGAGAGGAGAAATCAAAGATGCTGAAGTAACCATAGCAGGTTACGAGATATTCCGTGCCGACCGACTTGAAGGACGGCAAAAAGGTGGAGTATACGTGTATGTCAGATCTGACATAGTGCCATACACAACACTAATGACGGCGGGATCCAACGGGGAAGTCGAATATGTTTTCCTACTCATCACAAAATGGAATCTCATTATTATCACAATATACCGACCACCTGCATGCACCACACACAACTTCATAACGATTATTGAACTGATTAAATCAGAAGTAACGCAGAGAGGAAATCCCGAACCTACAATCATCATTATCGGAGACTTCAATTTCCCAAACATCAGGTGGAGAGAATCAAGAATATATGGAGGCTCAACCTCTGACCGACAACAAGCTAACGCTCTAATAGATCTCATGGACACACTAATGTTGAAACAGATGGTGAATTGCAATACTCGTAGCAACAACATTTTGGACCTCTTCATGACCAACAACGAAGAACTAGTAAGCAGCGTCCAGACAGAGGACACAGTCATGTCCGACCACCGAATCTTGTCAATAGAAACCACGCTGGAAACATGTCCAACAACATTAAGACTCAGGAATAAAACCGCAGTTACATTTTCCTCACTGAACTTCTTTCATGAGAAGACAGATTGGATGGAGATCAACAACGATATATCAAACACTAACTGGTGCGAAGAGTTCAATGCAATGAACATCGACGAAATATATGCTTACCTACAGACTAAACTGCTAAGAATATGTGCAGCACGAACACCGAACAAAAACCGAACAAAGAAAAAATCCGAAATCCCAAGAGATAGAAAAATTCTCATGAAAAAGAAAACGAAACTGAAGAAAAAAATCGAACGAGGCGGAGATGAAGAAATGATAAGTCAACAACTTAACAAAATCGACCAAAAATTAGCACAATCACACGAACAAGAACTTAGATATATGGAACAAACTGCCGTGACATCGATCTCAAAAAATCCCAAGTATTTTTACCACTACGTCAAGAAGAAGTCCAAAGTGCGCAACACAATGGGGCCACTTAAATATGAAGGAGCACTGATTCACGATCCTCACCAAAAAGCAGAAATTCTGAACAAACAATATAAATCAGCCTTCAGCCAAACAGCTCACACAAGTGGTCAACACTGGAATCTATCAACACCCAGAGTTGACACCTGCAGTTTGTGCGACATAACGCTCGACAAAGAAAACATACAATGGTCCATAAAACAAATGAACACATATGCAGCCGCAGGGCCGGATGAAATGCCAGCCGTCATATTTAAGAAATGTGTACATACAATATGGGTACCGCTTCTCCACCTCTACAGAACATCAATAGACAGCGGATTGATTCCATCTGGTCTAAAACATGGGAAAATAACTCCGATTTACAAAGGCGGAGACAAAACTGAGGCGAAAAACTATCGGCCGGTCGCCCAGACCTCACACGTCATAAAAATACTTGAACGTATCCTAGTTAAACAAATGCATAGCTACATGGAACAGAACCACTTATTCAACGATGCACAACATG
>OU696578.1:2718797-2783797 GCA_916048095.2 Sacculina carcini
ATGTGCACAGAGATGAAGCGAGAGCGGAGAAAAGAGGGAGATACAAGGATATGAGAAGGAAGTGAATTATAGAAACATGGGACAAAACAAAAATGACCAGGGAGATTCACAACGTTCTGAGATATTGCAGAGGATGTGAATCTCCCTGTTCATATTCATGTATATTTCATTATATTCATATATATATATATATATATATATATATATATATATATATATATATATATATATATATATATATATATATATGAAATGCCGACATGCAAGTCATACCTCTTGTGAATATCTCCAGAGGCGGTGTTAGGTAGAGGTCTTTTGGTAAAGTATCGCCCTGGAATCAACTTGGTATAACAATATACTATTGTATAACAGCGAATATTTCCAAGTTGAAATTAATAAGTATTTGAGAAGGGCAGTGATATAAGAACGCCTAGTGTTTTAACCCTATGAACTTACCGACAAAAACCGGGCCTTACGCTTACATAAACAAATCTCACATTTGTATACACTAGACTGTGATTCAGACGTCAAAATCTGGCGTGTGTGACAGTACAGCTCTCTTTGTGCAAGGATATACACGAATATGTTTTGTGTCTATTCTGCTATCGACAATCAACTTTTTAAACTATGATCATACTTGTAGACTGTGAAGGATACCTGCATAAGGATGACCGTAAAGAAATTGGACGAGTAGTGTTTATGATAATTGTCCTACATCCACTCCAAGCGAAATTCAACACCGAGAGACAAGAACATTCTCTAGTTCTGACGCCGACACTTCACGATTTAAACTTACATCACGTGCTGGCAATATGCACGGCGCAACTACCTGATCCATAGCCGGGCATCCGACAACGTCTACGTCAACCTATTGAGTACAGGTATGAACATAAACTACATGGCACACGTTACTTGATCCAAAGCCTGGCGGCTGACGGCATCTACGCTGTCTCGACAAGGCTCGTCGACTTTCGCATCTACTTGAAGTAAACATTGAAAATCTCGAAGACATCCTACCCGACTATTTATTCATGTTTATTGTTATTTATTTTCTATTTATTTATATGTATTCTTATTTTACTCTCTATTTATTACTATTTATTATTGGTTGTTGTTATTTATTAAATTATACTTTTACTCAGTGTTGGCTGTTGTTGTTTATTGAATCATATTTATTGTTGTTGCTGTTTATTGAATAATATTTATTGGTGTTGTTGTTGTTTATTTAATCATATTTATTTGTGTTGTTACTTATTGAATCATATTTTTATTTATTGTTGGATGTTTCTTATTGAATCATATTTATTGTTCTTGATTGTTATTTATTACTTATTTATTAATATTTATTCTTATTTATTGATGGTTGTTATTTACTGAATCACATATTTATTGTTGATTGTTGTTATTTATTGAGGAAAGTGGGCGGAGTGACATTATGGAGTGTTATCGGATGATGGTTTATTATTTATTGTTATTTATTATTTTCTTTCCAACTCTCTTTCTAGACTTTTTTCTTTTCGAACTCTCTTTCTCTCTGAATCTTTTGAGCGCTTCCGGTACATGGGGCCACCTTAGGGTGGTAATAGTGTTTGCACTCTTCCCATGCTACTGGATTTGTCTGTAATTAATAATAATAGAATAATAATAATCAGACACTAATTGCACTACTTATCGGAGCAAGCGTCATAATTATCGCCATCACTCCGTGTTTGATAATTTCGTTCTTACAGTCATTGTTTATCTTTCTTTGTATAAACACCATGAGCTGTGTTTCTCCTGCTACACTAGTGCCTAATTATAACTATCGTTATGTTGGTGGTACTTCGTCAGATTGCAAACAAATCATCAGCGAATCGTACAAGGAGTACACATCGTTTGACGTGTGTCTTTCGGACGCTCTAGAAGAAGGTGTTTCTGTGCCTGATACATGGTCGGCTGAACTGGAAATTGTGTATGAGACACACGATATGATTTACATAATCAAAATTGATCGAAAAATCAACAAGCATTTGTGTTCACGATGTGTTCATTGAATCGTGTCGTCAATAAGATTCTACATGATTTCCACTTGTATATTTACCATAGTTGTGTATCAAGTGAAAATACACAAAGATCATTTCGTTGCAAGTCATTTTTGTATCAATTCCGACACAGTCGAATAGCGTTTTAATTACCGATTTAGTCAGTGTTTGACATAAGCCAGACACGTTATATAAACGTAGCTAGTGATTCACAGGCATTCGTTTCGGCTACATTTACATAAATTGCGTGTAAATTTGGTCTTTGTTACCGGCAAACGTTTTAATCCCATACCTGTGTATCAGGTAAATATATTCAGAATATTCATCCTTGGCTTGACGCCAATGAATTCATCTGGCATTTTAATCCGATTACCTTACCACAGTATTTGACATAAACCAGACACTTTATATAAACTTGGCGAGTGATTCATCGTCATATTGGAACATTGTCTTTGCGACCGATTTAGTCAAACCGTTTTTTATATATATTTCAAGTATGATTGAAAATTATTATATTCTCGTCTCTGCCAAAAATCGACTTGGCGATCCCGATATAATGAGTATCGTGACATAAAATAGAAATAAAGGAAAAAAGTTAGGTTGGGCATAGAATAAAGAATAAATATAATAAGAAAGGAAGAATAAGAAATAAAACTAAAAGTTGGGTTGGGTCGGGCTGGGTATAGAATAAATAATAAATATAATAAGAAAGGAAGAATAAGAAATAAAACTAAAAGTTGGACTGGGTCGGGTTAGGTATAGAATAAAGAAAAAAAGTTAGGTTAGGCATAGAATAAAGAATAAATATAATAAGAAAGGAAGAATAAGAAAGAAAACTAAAAGTTGGATTGGGTCGGGTTAGCTATAGAATAAAGAAAAAAAGTTAGGTTAGGCATAGAATAAAGAATAAATATAATAAGAAAGGAAGAATAAGAAAAAAAAAAGTTAGGTTGGGCATAGAATAAAGAATAAATATAATAAGAAAGGAAGAATAAGTGTAGTGTTATGTGCATGGAGTGTTAGTGTGTGTGTGTGTGTTTGTGTGTCACGGTGTGAGCGAGGAGTCGTGTTTGTGGTTTGACGGTTGGAGGAGATACTGTGCTGTGCGAGTTGAGCGGCTGTGCGTTTATTACAAGCTATTTCGGCATAATGTCCAAGTCTGAGAGTGTTGCTCCTGGTGCGATGGCGTTTGACATCAAACTTATTCCGGAGTTCAGAGGCAATGATGATTGCTCCGTGTCTGAATGGTTCAGCAAGTTGCATTGGATATGCAGATTGTACAACGTTTCGTTTGTTGCTGCCGTCATCCCACTTCGACTCACAGGAAATGCATACCGAGTGTATGACCAGCTTTCGGATCAAAGCAAACTTGATGTGGATCAAGTTCAGCGAGCGTTGGTGAAGGCGTTCGAGGTCGATTCTTTTTCTGCTTATGATCAGCTGGTGACGCGTCGGCTACAGTCTAGAGAACCGGTTGACGCGTATCTTGCGGATATAAAACGACTCGCTCAGCTCGCTGGTGGACTGCAGGAAGCAGCGATAAACAGCGCTTTCGTCCACGGTCTGCCCGACTACGTGCGTCGAACACTCCGTGCCAACGCTCGAATATCAGAAATGACCGTGTCTCAGCTGGTGGAGAGCGCTCGCGGAATATTGGCTGACGAAGAGGCCGCCATTGCAGGTATGTCTTGTTCCACCTCAGCGACGAGTGACCGCCATTGTGGCAGTTGTTCCTGTGTCAATGCCACCAAAGAACAGTCATTCAAATGCGCACAAACGTGCAATCAGTTGAGTGAGAAAAGCCACAAGTCAAATACGCGTTATAATAGCCGTCATAAGCCGAGAAATGTTTACTGCTTTAAATGTGGCGTTAAAGGACATTTTGCTGCACAATGTTCGGGAAACGGACAGCGAGAAGACGCGTGAGCGTCGGCGTCTTCTCGTTTGCCAATGACGCCTTACCCACGACACTCATGCGAGTAAATGATTGTGAGAAATCTGTACTCGTCGACTCAGGCTGTTCCAAGTGCATAATTCATCAGTCGTGTTGTGGTTCATGGGAACCATATGTTTGCACTATTGTAACTGTAGACGGCACCAAGCATAGGAGTCTTGGCAGGACAATGGTATGCTTACAAAGTGCTGCTCATTCACCAAAATTTGTTGAAGCCATGGTTGTCAGCTTCAAACCGTTGAATTTTGAATTTGTGTTGGGTATGAATGGTATATCGTCCTACGGTGGTGTGTGCATCAGTGGCGAGGGTAATGTGAGACTTGGTGTGCATTGTGACGCTACAGCAAGAACTCAGTACACGGCTGGAGCGGCTGATGCTTCTGGTGGAATGCCGGGTAAACTGACCGACCTTGTCATTGAACGACAAGACTTTACAGCAAAGTTCAGTGCTGACAAGAAACAGTGGACAGCTGCGTGGAAATGGGCAGACGGACGGCCACCAGGTGCTCTAAAAAACAAAGTTCGTGAATACGCCATGAAGCCCAGTGTTCGAATGGAATACCGTAGAGAAGTATTGGACTGGATCAAGCGTGGCTGGCTGCAACGATATGATGAACGAGAGCACGGACCTGCGAAAGCGTTAATTCCCCTAATGGCTGTCGTTCAAAATAATAAGCACAAAACCAGGCCAGTCCTTGACTTCAGAGAGCTCAATGACTTCATAAATCCATTCACTGCCAACAGTGACGTTTGTGCCGACAAAATTCGCCTGTGGAGACGTGTTGGAGGCAGTGCGGTGTTGATCGATTTGAGGAAGGCTTACTTGCAAATCGCCGTGAGCTCCGACTTGTGGCCTTTTCAAACCGTCAATTTCGAGGGCCGCCGTTTTTGTCTCACTAGACTCGGATTCGGTCTCAATGTCGCCCCATTGGTGATGCAAGCCGTACTGGAGACTGTGTTGAAACAGGACCCGACTGTGTTTCAGGGTACGTCTTCCTACATCGACGATGTGCTTGTGAACGCGAATGTCGTTGGTGTGGACAAGGTGGTTGCACACCTGGAAAAATACGGCCTCGTGTGCAAAGCTCCCGAGCGACTGCGAGACGGCGCTCGTGTCCTTGGTGTCAGAGTGGACAGCCATGGTCGTCATCTGCGTTGGCGCCGTGACAACTGTGTTGGTGACATACCGGATGTTCTCACACGGCGGAACGTGTTTTCAGTTTGTGGCAAACTGACAGGGCACATGCCAGTGTGTGGCTGGCTGCGTGTGGCGGCAGCATACATCAAGCGTCGAGCAAATGCTGCAACTGCAAGCTGGGATGACAAGCTGCGTGACGGTGGAGAAGTCCGCAAAATGCTGGAGGAAATATTGGCCCGTGTGAAAGATGCTGATCCTGCAACTGGACGCTGGGATGTAGTTGATGGAGACGCCACTGTTTGGACCGATGCTAGTTCATTGGCCATGGGTGCGGTATTGGAGATCGGCGGGTCAGTGATTGAAGACGGATGCTGGTTGCGCACTGAGGATGCGGCTCATATTAATATGGCGGAACTCGATGCTGCTGTCAAAGGTGTGAACCTGGCGCTTATTTGGAAGCTGAAAAAATTCCGTCTAGTTACTGATTCCCGCACAGTCTTCCACTGGATAAGCAACGCATTGAGTGGGCAATCGAGGCTTCAAACAAAAGCCGCCAGTGAAATGCTTATTCGCAGGAGGTTGTCTGTTCTCACGTCTCTGGTGGCAGAGTACCAGTTGGACGTTAACGTCGCATTCGTCAGCTCAAGTTGCAATCTGGCGGACCAGCTGACTCGTGTGCCCACCGCCTGGCTGAGAAAGCAGCCTAATGCAGCCGTGTCAGTGGCAGCAGCAGCGACAGCACCGTGTACTTCACCGCATGATCCTCTCGCTGTCGTGCGAGCCGTGCATGAGGCCTCTGGTCACCCTGGTGTGAGGCGAACACTGTATTTCTCGAAGAAGAAAGACCCGTGTGTGAGCAGAAGGATGGCCCAAACGGTGGTGAGAAATTGTGATGCATGCCAGTCAGTTGATCCTGCTCCTGTGCGGTGGGCAGCAGGCAAGTTGCACGTAAAGCGCAACTGGCATCGTCTGGCCATCGACGTGACGCACGCAGGGCTTCACCATTACCTCACTGTGATCGACTGTGGCCCGTCGCGATTCTCACTGTGGCGTCACCTGAGACAGCAAGACAGTGTGAATGTCATCATGCAATTGGAGAACATTTTTTATGAGCGCGGTCCACCAGCGGAAGTTCTGGCCGATAACGCAACTGTGTTTCGCAGCGCTGCTTTCAGAAGCATGCTCGAAAAATGGGGTGTCAATTTGATTTTTCGGTGCGCATATGAGCCCACTGGAAATGCCATCGCTGAGCGCAGCCATCGCACCATCAAAACAATCGCTGCTAGGTCGAACTGCTCTGTATCGGAAGCTGTACATTGGTACAACATGACTCCAAAGGACAGCCGCACAGACAGTTCCGCGCCTGCCATGCAGATATATAAATATCGCGTGCGGTCGCGGCCAATCCCGACGCCGCCACATTCTGGCAACGCTCAAGTTAACAACGCTTCTGTGCGCTGTAAGTTCAAACTTGGAGATGTTGTGTGGGTTCGGCAGCGAGGTGCAAGTTGTCACACCAGGTCACACATCGGCACTGTGACTGGTGTGACCTCTCAGCTCAGCGTCGAAGTCGACGGAGTGCCTCGTCACGTGAGAAGTCTGAGGCCGTGCAATCGACGCGTGGCTGTCAGTGTGCCGCCTGGTGTGCAGCAGCAGCAGCAGGAGGAAGAAGAACGTCGTCCGGCTCTCGTGACAGTTCCGCCTGCTGCAGTTCAGCCTGAAAGAGTTGTTGAACCGGTGCAGATGAGTGAACAACCGAATGACTTGCCTAGTCGCTCTGCTGTGCGTTTATTACGGGCCAATCCTGCGCCGCGTCAATTATTTCAATATTGATGTTCATGCTATTGTGTGAGTGCGTGTGAGTATGCATGTTTGAGTGCGTGTTCAGTCGATACGCATTCGTCATTGTTATTGTCATTCGTCATACAATGGCGTTTCCACTTTACCGCATCTTGTAGATTTATACGTTTAGTTGGCTCTTGAAGCCAGGTGTGCATGTAGTGTTATGTGCATGGAGTGTTAGTGTGTGTGTGTGTGTTTGTGTGTCACGGTGTGAGCGAGGAGTCGTGTTTGTGGTTTGACGGTTGGAGGAGATACTGTGCTGTGCGAGTTGAGCGGCTGTGCGTTTATTACAATAAGAAATAAAAAAAGTTAGGTTGGGCATAGAATAAAGAATAAATATAATAAGAAAAGAAGAATAAGAAATAAAACTAAAAGTTGGGTTGGGTCGGGTTAGGTATAGAATAAAGAATAAATATAATAAGAAAGGAAGAATAAGAAATAAAACTAAAAGTTGGGTTGGGTCGGGTTAGGTATAGAATAAATATTAAAAATAAAGGTTAGGTCGGGTTAGGTTAGGTTAGGTTAGGTATAGAATAAATATTAAAAATAAAAGTTAGGTCGGGTTAGGTTAGGTTAGGTTAGGTATAGAATAAATATTAAAAATAAAAGTTAGGTCGGGTTAGGTTGGGTTAGGTTGGGTTGGGTTAGGTATAGAATAAGAAAATAAGTTAGGTTAGGTTAGGTTAGGTTAGGTATAGAATAAGAAAATAAGTTAGGTTAGGTTAAAAAAAAAGTTAGGTTAAAAAACTAAAAAAAAAAGTTAGGTTAGGTTAAAAAAGTTAGGTTAGGTTAAAAAAGTTAGAGGGGGGTGACGTCATAGGGGGGTGACGTCAGAGGGGGAGGGGCAAGGGGGATAATGTAAACAAATGTAACAAAGTGTTGAATGCTTCTACTCGCCTGAGTCATTTTTAAACCCGCCCGTCGTGCTGAATAATTCAGAACTCGAACACGATCCTTTCTGCATCTTGAAGTCAAATCCATTGGTTTTGTGTATGGATTAATTCTACAGGGTAAATTGAACGTTCTATTGTCTATAGTTGCTGCCCGCGGAGCATTTTCATTTTTAAAAAAATTCCTTTTTTAAATGAACCATTTGAAAAAATGAACTAAAAAATGGAAACACTTTTTTTAAACCCGCCCGTCGTGCGGAACAATTAATACAATAAAATTCATATTTGAAGTCAAATCCATTGGTTGTTTTGTGTATGGATTAATTCTACATGGGAAATTGAACGTTCTATTGTCTATAGTTGCTGCCCGCGGAGCATTTTTATTTTGAAAAAAATTACCTTTTTTTAAATGAACCATTTGAGAAAATGATCTAAAAAACATTTTTCTTAAACCCACCCGTCGTGCGGAACAATTCATACAATAAAATTCATATCAAATCAATAAAATATAATGAATACAAATTGAAAACCAAAAAATGTAACCTATAAATATCTTAACCAATAGAAAAGTCTAAATGTGAATATTTTTGTTCTTATTTTGACAAATATTATCCCTCAACCCGCCTGATATATAAATCTGCCCGTCGTGTGGTATAATTCAGAACACAAACACGAAACAAACAATGAAAGATGATGAAATTTTTTCATCAGAATGTTTCCAAACTATATTTATTACTTAACATCATTCCCCAATATCATTTGCTTAAGTACTATTTCACTTTTACCACTATAATATTTATTGTTAAAACTTATATATTTTCCGCTATCATTAAAACCCAATATAACCTGAGTCAAACCTACCCAACCCAGCCCAACCATCCAATCTTGACCGCTCTCAGCCTAGTCTGAGGTGATTTAACATATTAGTTTGCGATCACAAAATATACTGATGCGATCATAATTTGTAATCAGAAGACTGAGATTATCTACCCCAGGGGTCCCAAGCAAGCGGCCCACCAATACTTTTCTCTCAACCCGCGAATATAGTATCGGGACCAAACTGTAAGGCAGCTAAATTCACATTTGCTGCATAATGCGATATAATTATACGCCATTATCATATTATCTCATAATTCCCAGTTAATGCTTCCACTAATGCATCATATTCATACAGTTGTTATTTTTTGGATTACACCGATATTACAGCCCTTGATATTACAGCCGATATTATATTATGCAATCTATATTCTGCTACGTATTATTCCTAATACATATATAATATCATCAGATCGCAAAATATATTTAAAGGTTCACATCATTCTCCAAAATCATTTGCTTAAGAGCTATTCTACTTTTATCGCTAGAATATTTACTGCTAGCAAAATATCATATACCTCGCTATCATTTAAACCCACTCAATATAGATAAATTTAATTCGCCCGTCGTGCGGAATAGTTAATAAAATATAATTAATATTAAATTCAAAAAAAATTTAGTGGAAATTGAAAAAGAAAAACAAACCCATAGGAAAGTTTTAGCTAATATAAAAGTCTCAATGTGAAATTTATGTTTCAATTTAGAAAACATGTTTTTCCACAACCCGCCTCATATTGAAAGCTGGCCGTCGTGCGGAATAATTCAGAACTTAAGCACGAAACAAACACAAAGAAAATTGATGAAAAACGACCAACAGAAAAAGTCAAATTTGTAAATTCTTGTTTTAATTATTGACGATGTTTTCCCCTCAACACTGCTCAAATTCACACCCGTCATTCGTGTGTAGTAATTCAGAAGTGTAACACTATCAAAACAATGAAACTTTCTGTCATCTCTATTGTTGGAGTGTGAACTGGCAGCACTGGGGCTCGGATCGGGGACGAGTGTGGCGAAGGTTAGGCTGGACGGGGTGGAAAGAAAGCGTGTTATTTCTGGTGTATGATTGTGAATGTTCTGGACGGTTTGGCTTTATTGTTTGCTTATATAATTTTCTGGGCAGCATAGAAAATATATTACGTTCATTGACGGTCTTTCGAACATGGCGCAGCCGACAATTGAGTCTCCCTCACCTAGTCGACCTGTTCCCACCCCGCGGGTGACCGAGCCCTTTGCCTGGTTGGGTAAAGCGTCCCAACCACAGAAGCTAGACGTCTCAGTGGACAGAGAGGCGTCTCTCAGAGCGTGGAAGTGGCGATGGGACGATTTTTATCTCCTAAGTGGTTTGTCGTCAGCCCCTAGAGCGGTGCAGATGGCCGCTATGCGCGCCTGCCTTAGCGATGACACCCTTAAGGTTGTTGAGAATCTGGACTTACCCGTTGACGCACGTGACGACGTGTCGGCAGTGATCGCAGCGCTGTCTCAGTATATTATTGGGCAAACCAACGAGGTTCTTGAGCGCAAAACGTTCAATTCACGCTGTCAACAGCGCGACGAGGGCTTTGATGATTTTTTCACGTCGTTGAAAGACCTCGCATCACGGTGCAATTTTTGTGACAATTGCAAGGAGTCCTTGATTCGCGATAGGATCGTGATTGGTTTGCGCGACTCCTCAACCATCCAGAAGTCCATTCCGAAACTCCCTCTCAAGACAGCGATCGACATATGCCGCGCGGAGGAAGCCGGCAACAGATACGCATCGGCTATCGTTGGCCACCAGGTGAACCGAGTAACAAAAGCCAGTGCCTCAGGCTCGAACAAACACCGTCAAAAGTGTTCTTGGTGTGGCGGCGCATGGCACACAGATGTCAAAGACTGTCCCGCACGAAACACAGTGTGCAACAAGTGCAAAAAACGGGGACACTTCGCCAAGGTATGCCGGCAACGGAGCGGTAAAACCCAAGTGACAGCCATAATTGCTACTATGGGCGCGGCTCAGGCGCCGAAAGTCAACGTAACGGTGCGCACGTCCTGAGCTCGCGCGGAAATGATGGCACTCCCGGACTCCGGCGCTGACATTTGCGTGGCTGGTGTTGACGCCGTGGACACGCTTAACATCATCTCCGACGAGCTAAAGCCACCGCAAGGACACCCCAAGCTGGCGGATCAGTCTACAGTGGTACCGATCGGTGTTTTTGACGCATCCGTGGCGTGCGGCGACCGCACTACCAGCGTACAGTTCCACGTGTTGCCTGGTGCGCAAGGGCTTGTTCTGTCATGGCTTGCCTCGAGAGACCTCGGATTCCTCCCAAGGGATTATCCTCGGCAAGTCTTTCAGGTGCGAGACGCACGAGAGAGGCCGCAGCCGCTGCCGCGCCAATCTCCGCAAACAACGCCATCGCCGCCAGCCCGACGCAGCATGACACAAAGCGACACTGCAACAGGCGAAAAGTGGACGCAGCGGCTAATCGACCAGTACCCTCGTGTTTTCGACGAACAGATAAGGTCGATGCCCGGCGAAAAATTCCGTATTGTCTTGTACGACAACGCAAAGCCGTTCTGTGTCACAACACCACGACGGGTGCCATTCGCTCTCCGCGAAAAATTGAAGAAAGAACTAGACACTCTGGTGCAAAATGACATTATCGCACCAACTACTGAGGCAACAGAATGGTGCGCGCCAATCGTGGTGGCGCCCAAAAAGAACAGCAACAGCATACGTCTCTGCGTTGATCTGTCACATCTGAACAAGTACGTCATTCGTGAGCGATACCAGTCTGAGACACCAGCAGAGGCTGTAGCATCAATCCAGCAAGCTGAAGCGGGATGGTTTTCGACGTTTGACGCACTGAAGGGCAACCATCAGTGTCCGCTCGATCAAGAGAGTCAAAATCTGACGACGTTTTTGACGCCTTTTGGTCGCTACCGATTCTTGCGCGCCCCATACGGAATCAGTAGCATATCGGAACACTACAATCGACGCATGGCGGAGTGCTTCTCAGGCTTACAGCGCTTCGCACGCGTGGTCGATGACGTAGTACTGTACGATAAGACGCTTGAGGAGCACATCGACCACGTGAAACAGTTCCTGCAGCGATGTTCGGATGCTGGAATATCACTCAACCGTAGCAAATTCCGCGTAGCAGAGACACTCGCAAGATTTGCTGGCTACGTGTTGGACAAGAACGGTTATCGAATAGACACGGCACTCACGGACGCTATTGCGATGTTCCCGAAGCCGACCAACATCTCAGAGCTCCGCTCGTTTTGTGGCCTGGCGAACCAGACAGCGTCGTTTTCCAACGAGATTGCGCCATTGCTGCAACCACTGCGTCCGCTTCTCAAAACAAGTAATGAGTTTCACTGGGACCAC
This sequence comes from Sacculina carcini, assembly GCA_916048095.2. Lineage (NCBI taxonomy): Eukaryota > Metazoa > Arthropoda > Thecostraca > Sacculinidae > Sacculina > Sacculina carcini. The sequence continues at coordinate 2,730,889 of OU696578.1, forward strand.
ACTCATGATGTCGCCTTTCAACGCGCTCGGTCGATGCTCTCATCACCGAAGACACTTGCATTTTACGACTCTTCGAGGCCAACGACGCTGACTACAGACGCCAGCAGACTGAACGGCCTTGGGTTCGTCCTCACTCAAGTTCAGCAAGACGGCAACGGGAAAGTCGTTCAAGCCGGATCCCGTTTTTTGAGCGACGCCGAGACACGCTATGCCATCATCGAACTCGAAGCGTTAGCCGTGGCATGGGCGATGCACAAGTGTCGTCAGTTTCTTCTGGGTCTGGAGAAATTCGATGTAGTCGTGGATCACCGACCACTCGTGTCCATCTTCGGGTCTAGACGTCTCGATGAGATTGAGAATCCCCGTCTACAAAGACTCCGCCTCAAAACGATGGAATTCAATTTCAATATCTCTTGGTGCAAGGGAACAGACAATCAAGCAGCTGACTCGCTCTCTCGGTCGCCCGTCAGTAGACCTACTCCGGAAGACGAAATGGCCGAGGACGCTTCTGCTCCATCCATATGTGCCATGTTTAACGCCATCGCCGATGAAGAAACGATAAATATACGTTTGTTGGAGGTGCGAGCGGCAACCGAGTCCGACTCGGAGCTGATGACACTCAGACAATTCATTAAAAATGGATTTCCGTCGTCTAAACGAGAGCTTCCCGAGTCGATTCGTCAGTGCTGGCCTAAACACTCCGAACTGACAGAAGACGACGGTATCGTTCTATGTGGGTGCCGATTGGTCGTTCCTCGCAGTATGCGAAAGAACATATTGGCCATGCTACATGATAGCCACCAAGGGCAAGAACGGACCAAGGCCAGGGCCAGATGAGTGGTATACTGGCCAGGAATCGATCGCGATGTCGAGGCAACAACCAGGTCGTGTGAGTCGTGCCAACACGCCCTCCCGTCGCAGCAGCGCGAAACATATCGGGCTCATGCGAAGCCGCAGCGTCCTTTTCAGGTCGTCTCTACCGATTTCTTCGAGTACGCCGGACGACATTTTCTTGTGGTTGTGGATCATCTGTCAAGGTGGCCCACTATCGCTGAGCTTGGTTTCGACACATCCGCTCCCAAACTAATCAAAACCATGCAGTCTTTGTTTTGTTTTGCAGGTGCGCCAGATGTGATCTACAGCGACGGCGGACCGCAGCTGACGTCGGCGGCGTTCCGCAACTTCCTCCATGTGTGGGGGGTGGAACATCGCACATCATCACCGGGTTACGCACAGTCCAACGGGCAGGCGGAAGCAGCAGTCAAGAGCATGAAGCGGCTTGTCGCTCACTGCTGGTGCCACCGGACGCGATCGCTCCAGCAAGACAATTGGACACGCGGCATTCTGCAGTATCGAAGCACACAGGCATCCAACGGGCTGTCGCCGGCAGAGGTTGTGTTCGGTCGCGCCGTGCAAGACGCTGTGCCAGCTCACCGACGCGCCTTCGCTCAGAAGTGGCGAGCAGCTGCTGACGCCGCCGACCGAGTCCCGCCGCGCGCCGTGGAGCGGTACAATAGTGCGGCTCGGGACCTCCAGACGCTCGCGGTTGGCAACCACGTGGCTGTGCAAGACTTTCCCACCCGGCGATGGTCTCGATACGGTGTCATTGTTGCCGTCAATCCAAATCGGCAATACTTGATCCGGATGTCCAGCGGTCGCGTGCTATGCCGCAATCGACGGTTCATTCGGAGTCGCTACGCACACGCCGCCCCCGACACGACTGATATCGCAGCATCGGCACATCAGTCGCACACGCCGGCCAACGAAGTCGAGGCAGCCGGACCCAACACATCGCCTGCTGTTGACGAGGCACCCGTGTTGTCTCCGACTCCAGCACCCCGTCGCCCGACCCGTGCTCGACGACCGCCACGTCGCCTCATCGAGACGATGTGACGTTTGGTTCCAAACGCGAGGGGGAGATGTTGGAGTGTGAATTGGCAGCACTGGGGCTCGGATCGGGGACGAGTGTGGCGAAGGTTAGGCTGGACGGGGTGGAAAGAAAGCGTGTTATTTCTGGTGTATGATTGTGAATGTTCTGGACGGTTTGGCTTTATTGTTTGTTTATATAATTTTCTGGGCAGCATAGAAAATATATTACGTTCATTGACGGTCTTTCGAACATCTATAATTCCAGATTTATGCGTCCGCTAAAACAGCATATTCATATAGTTGGCATTGCATGATATTACAACCCATATCCTTATGCAGCTTAAGCTTATGCAACTTGAAATTAATCCAATTAAACTATACAGTAAAATTCAGTAGTTAACTTTGTTCCCAGTAGTATTTTACCCGCCCGTCGGGCGGAACAATTCATGTGTAAATATTGAGGACAATAAAGCCATTCTATTCATTATAGTGTAGCATTAATTAAACTGTACCCAATAAAACTACACCATCCATGCTTGGAGCTAATATGATGCATTCTTAATTGTGATTGGGCTTCAGTGAAATTTAATCGGTGTATATTCCTTTGTAATCGCAAGTGCGCATAATAGCTGTCAAATTGGTAATATGTGCTTTTGATTTTACACCGCCTAACTTCCTTCAGATACACTTTGGAAAATTACAAATTATACCGTATTGTAGAAAACAAGATTTCTAGCACGATGGTATAATTTATTTTTATGTGTTACAAATATTTACTGAGAAATAGTAGAAAAAAGAATTAATTTCGGTCTCCCGGTGTTCAAGTGCAATTTTGGATGTATTTGAGACTTTTGCCAATTTTACACGTTTTTTGTATCATTTGTGGGTATAAATTATAGCTTATCTTGTAGAACACAAAATTATCTACACAGTAGTATATTCCTGTGAAATCGCAAGTGCGCATAATAGCTGTCAAATCGGCAATATGTCCTTTTGACTTTACACCGCCGAAACTTCCTTCAGATACACTTTGGAAAATTACAAATTATACCGTATTGTAGAAAAACAAGATTTCTAGCACGATGGTATAATTTATTTTTATGTGTTACAAATATTTACTGAGAAATAGTAGAAAAAAGAATTAATTTCAGTCGCCCGGTGTTCAAGTACAATTTTGGATGTATTTGAGAAATTTGCCAATTTTACACGTTTTTTGTATCATTTGTGGGTAAAAATTATACTTTTTCTTGTAGAACACAAAATTATCTACACAATAGTATAATTTTTATAGCTTTACCATTGCTGGTTTATGAGGAATAGACAGCGGAATATTGACCAAAATATTCACGTTTTTTGTGCTAATTTTGCCTTTTTGCTTTTTTGTCATTTACACTTCACACCGCCGTAACTTTTTTTAATACACTTTGGAAGATTAAAAATTATACCGTATTGTAGCAAACAAAATTCCCAGCATGATGGTATAATTTATTTAGATGTGTGATTATTAGTTTTTGAGAAATAGAGACAAAAGTATAGAAAATCGGACGCGTGGAGTTTAAATAAAATTTTGAATGTATATTGATTTGTTATCCATTTTACATATTTTATATTCAATTTTTGGGTATGAATTAGAATTTGTTGAGTAGAACAGAACATTTTCTACACAGTGGTATAATTTGTATAGTTGTACCATTGCTGGTTTAGGAGGAGTGGTCTACAAAATATTGACCAAAACGTTCGCATTTTTCAGGCTTCATTTTGTCTTTTTACCGCTATAACGTTTTTTGGTTTAATTTTTAAAATTTAAAATTTAGCATATCGTGTAGACAAGATAATTTCCAGCGTAATAGTATAAGTTGTTGGCAGATACGCCAAGTGTTAGCCGAGTAGTAGCTGATAGAATATGGACCAAGGAGGGTGGGACCCACAAACAGACAGACATACACACAGACACACAGACACAACAACAACAACAACAACGTGTATTTGCTATAGCGCCGGTAAAACACAAGCGCGAAAAAGGGAAAACATCAATTGAGATAAAACAACAATTGAGATAAAACAACAATTGTAAAGAATATGGGACAAATGAGCAAGTAAAAGAAAGAGAAGTCACAAAACAACCAAAATTGGTAAATAGCAAGCACAAGCACAAAGGGCACAGTTCCAAAAAATCAAGTGGTATGTTCGAACAATTAAATCGACAGAAAATTATTACAGATAACATTCACAATAGAATAAATAAAGCAGCAAGGAAGGAAAGGAAGCAGTAACTTTGCTCAAGACAGGGAAAAATAAGACAACGAGGAGAATTGAAACAATTGTGGCGCTGTGGTATCATGTTTCGCTTTGCTTGTATGTGTGCGCGTGTGTGTGAAATCATCTGTGCTGGTGCGTATGTAAGTGTGTGTGTGATCATCTGCATGTATGTATGGCTTGCACTGCCCGGCGTGTGCATTCCAGGAAAGTTGCAGCTGCAGCAACCTGCCAGTGTTTGCAGCGTCAGCTGATGCTGACAGATCGTATGACAAGAGCCATATCAAATGTCACGTATTGTCATGGTAGATTTAACACAGTAGTCAGTGTGTAGCGTTAGCCGCGCAGTGAGCTCTATTTTGTGTGCATGCAATTGTGCTGTATTAATATATCCGGTTCCTGAGTTTCTGAGTGCTGGTACCAAACCCAAAAAAGCTACAACTGGTGACCCCGAACGTCAGTCAAATAATTATAAGCCATTGTCATACTTCATCATGACCGACGAGCAGGTACCAGAAGACACACCTCATGTTGTGGAACTGGGTGCAGAATCCAACCCTTTTCTGTCAGCGCATGTGGCGATTAAGCCACCGCCATTCATGCCAAAATCAGTCAACGGTTGGCTGGCAATTATGGATGCACAGTTCCAGCTGGCCAAGATAAAGGCAGAAGACACCAGATTCTTCCATGCTGTATCGGCCTTGCCGGCAGACGTCGTCTCTCAGATCAGTCCCGATATCCTGGCAGGTCAGCAATACACTCAATTGAAAACGGCTCTAGAGAACGCTTTTTCACGCACAAAAGCCGAATTGTTCGAAGACTTGCTCTCCAGGATATCACTGTCTGGTCGTCCTTCTGCTCTCATGGTTGAACTAAGACGGACAGCCACGATGGTCGGCGCTGGGGAGGAGCTTGTGAGGCATCGCTTTTTCCAGGTTGTGCCATCGTCGATCTCAACTGCTTTAGCGGCGCAAAAAGACCTAACACTTGACCAGCTTGGCACCTTAGCTGACGAGCTACTACCACTAGCACGCATGCAACAGTGTTTGACCGTCTCCAGCACTCAAACACATCGCTACAATACTGAGCCAAGACATGCTGCTTCAATGAGGAACAGACCGTCCATCAGTAGCTACGACGCGGGTCGTTCTGCAGGCATTCCTCGTGGTGTGCTGCCATTCTGCGAGGGCCAACGACCTAAAGTGTGCAGACCGCATCTGTATTATGGTCAGGCTGCACGATCTTGTCGAACGTGGTGCCAGTGGCCCAATAAACCTCAAGGTCTACGGATCTTGCCTCCATCGCGACCTAGCTCACGCTCTAGCTCTCCGTCACCGGTCTCTCCACAGCCGGAAAACTGAAGAGGCAGGTCGCAGTACATGCGACACTGGGCCTGCCACTCCTAAAAGTCGCAGCCAAAGTGGGCGCTTCAACACTGCACTTCATTGTGGACACTGGAGCAGCTGTATCCCTGCTACCGATTACAAGCGTTAACCGTGTTCTTCAACCAACTGCAGTTACGCTGTCTTCTGCCAACGGCACCAAAATACATGTACATGGTGAGATGCGTCTAACTTTGACGCTCCCTGTGCTCCGACGCGCTTTCTCGTGGACATTTGTTGTGGCAGACGTCACCGAGTCACTGCTCGGGAACGACTTTCTCAGTCATTTTGGCTTAATTGTCGACTGCGGTGCGAGATGCATTCGAGATTCGATCACCAACCTTGGAGCACCTGCCGAGCCGTGCCATCTGCCAACGCCCTGTCTCGTTGTCAACGACGCAGCGGGCATCGCTGTCCCGGTTCGCCAGCTGATTCAGAGCTTTCCACAGCTAACCTCGACTTGTCGACCACATTCTTCGCCTTCATCTCAGAGTGTTTTCCACAACATTGAAACAGGAGGTGCGCCACCAGTACACGCTACTCGCAGGCGTTTCTCAGTCGAAAAACAAACTGCTATTAAGGCAGAAATCGACGCCCTGCTGGAAGCCGGCATTGTTCGCCCCTCTGATTCATCGTGGTCTTCTCCCGTCCATTTGGTCGCAAAAGACTGCGGAAAATGGCGGCTTACCGGCGACTACCGACTCCTGAATGCCGTAACAAAACGGGATAATTATCCGATACCACATCTTCACGATTGTTCGGCGAACCTCAACGGCAAAACAGTGTTTTCAAAAATTGATTTGTTGCGTGCGTATCATCAAATCCCAGTCGCAGCTGAAGATGTACCAAAGACAGCGATCCTTACACCAGCTGGTTTGTATGAATATCTTTTTATGCCTTTTGGTCTGCGAAACGCACCCGCCACTTTCCAGCGCTACATGGATAACGTCTTCAGAGAACTGGACTGTGTCTTCGTGTACATCGATGACATCCTCGTTTTCTCTGCCAATCATGAGGAGCACCAGCATCATCTTCGGCAAGTTTTCCAGCTACTGCAAAAACATTCACTGCGCATTAAACTTGAGAAATGTGTGTTTTGTGTCGACACCCTCAACTTTCTGGGGTATCAACTGTCGGCACATGGCATCCTTCCTTCACCAGAAAAGGTCAGCGCGTTGGTGGATCAAGAAATGCCGTCATCATCATGTGAGCTCAGAAGATTTCTAGGCGCCACCGGATTCTATCGGAGGAGCATAACGAAATACGCAGATATTGTGTACCCGCTCACCGAGAGAGTCCGGGTGGAGCCGAACAGCAAGCAGCTGCAGCTGACGGACACTGAACGTTCAGCCGTGACTGCGTGCAAGGAAGCCCTGAGCTCTGCGCTCATGTTGAACCATCCTCTTCCTTCCTGTGTGGCGTACCAACTAGTCACCGACAGTTCACAGGTGGCCGTGGGTGCTGCGCTGCACCAAATGGTCGATGGACAGCCGTTTCTTGTCGAGATGTTCTCCAGGAAGCTGTCAGAAACACAGCGCCGTTACTCAACGTTCGACAGGGAGCTGCTGGCCGCTTATCCAGCAGTACTGCATTTCCGGCACCTGGTGGAAGGTCAGCACCTTACGTTGTGCACCGATCATCGACCACTTGTATGTGCATTTCACAGCAACAGACCAGCGAAACTCGATCGCCAACAACGTCATCTCTCGGTCTTGCTAGAGTACGTCACGGAAATGAAGTACATACGTGGATCCGAAAATGTTGTGGCTGATCACCTGTCACGTCCAGCTGGTGTACAGTGTACAGTGCCTATCAGCGAATCAACCGTGACCGAAGCGACCATTAATGAAATTGCCATCGATTCATTCGATCTTCAGGGCATTGCTGGCGCACAGACGGACGATCCAGAGATAATGTCTTTCAACGACCGTCTGAAGGCGTATCCAATCGACGATAAAACATCTATTTTGTGTGAAAATTCGACCCTTCATCCACGTCCTTATGTTCCAGCAGTTTTACGTCGGCCCATTTTCACACATTTTCATCAGCTGTCACACCCTGGCACCAAAGCCACCCTGAGGCTGGTAAAGTCCAGGTATTTCTGGCCAAACATGGACCGAGATATTCGACAGTGGGTGCGTGAATGTCTTCGATGTCAACAGTGCAAAGTGCAAAGACACACGAAAAGTGAACTGCAAGAATTTGGTCTTCCTTCATCTCGCTTCGAGGTAGTGCACATCGACATCGTCGGCCCCTTGCCACTAGCTACACGTCATGGTCAGACATTTCCTTCATCATGTCGCTATCTTCTGACATGTGTAGATCGCGCGACAAGATGGTTAGAAGCTCTGCCGATTCCCGACATATGTGCTGAGACAGTGGCCGCTGGCTTTCTGGAAGCTTGGGTATCCCGATTCGGTGTACCACTATACGTTGTGACCGATCGGGGTACACAATTTGAATCAGCCCTGTTCGATGAGCTGTCGCGCATGATTGGCTTCCACCGTCTGCGTACATCAGCTTATCGACCATCATCTAATGGCATGGTCGAACGGACCCATCGCACACTAAAAACAGCTCTACGCGCCCGTGGAGACGACTGGATACGTAGCCTACCTGTTGTGCTTCTAGGCATGCGTGTGATCACCAACGAGAATGAATTCTCTCCGTTCACTGCTCTTACTGGGTCAACGCTTTTGTCTCCACGCATCTCCATTGAGAAATGTTCGTCGCGCTCGCAGCACAAATTCATCACTGATCTCGCCAAACATATGCAGCAGATAGATTTCTACAGTCTCTCGCTGGGTACCGACCACAGTAACAGTAGTTCCTACATACCACCAGGCCTCACTACCTGTGACCAAGTGTGGGTCAGAGTGGATCGCATAAGGCGCCCCCTAGAAGCCCCTTATCGCGGTCCGTTTCGAGTCATCAGTCGCTCCAACAAAACCTACACAGTGGAATTGCCATCTGGCTCGCGAGAGTCGGTGTCCATAGACCGACTCAAGCCGGCGTTCATCACACCACCGGTCGAGAAGCCTGAAGAACCTTCACCACAGCCAGCGAGCCCGTCAGAAACTGCCGTGACGAAAGATACACCTTTGCCATCTCCGGTTCCAGAGCAGCGTGCATGTATTTCTCGTTCAGGTCGGACTGTTCGTTTTCGAAAGAAACCCGATTATTTTTATTATTGAAAACTTCTCATGTTCAGCTGTGTATGATTTTATATGTATGAATGACAACCACTGTATGTGATGTACGTTTTCTTGTATGTGTCGTGTCGCTCCGCAATTTTGCGGGGGAGTGTTGTGGCGCTGTGGTATCATGTTTCGCTTTGCTTGTATGTGTGCGCGTGTGTGTGAAATCATCTGTGCTGGTGCGTATGTAAGTGTGTGTGTGATCATCTGCATGTATGTATGGCTTGCACTGCCCGGCGTGTGCATTCCAGGAAAGTTGCAGCTGCAGCAACCTGCCAGTGTTTGCAGCGTCAGCTGATGCTGACAGATCGTATGACAAGAGCCATATCAAATATCACGTATTGTCATGGTAGATTTAACACAGTAGTCAGTGTGTAGCGTTAGCCGCGCAGTGAGCTCTATTTTGTGTGCATGTAATTGTGCTGTATTAATATATCCGGTTCCTGAGTTTCTGAGTGCTGGTACCAAACCCAAAAAAGCTACACAATCATGAAACGGAGAAATAGTTCAAACAATATCACAGAGAGGCGAAAGGAGAGAGAGAGAGTGAGAGACGGGATCAAATGAAATGTCAAAAAGGTACAGGCGAAGCCGATGGCGGAATGACCGAAATGAAGAGGCGCGGGTGATATGAGAGGGAAGATAATTATACAAGCGAGGGGCGTAAAAGAAGAACGATTTAGAGGACCAGGAAGATTCATTAGATGCACGAGGACAAGCGAGAGGAAGAGGGCGACGAGAGGAGTGTGAGTCAGTGGGAGACAAAAGATTAGCAAGATAAGAAGGTTGGTGAGGATCATGCAGAAGCTTGTAAATGAGACAGCAAAGGCGAAAATGAATTCGTGGGATGATAGGAAGCCAGTGGAGTTGAAAAAGTAGGTGAGACGTGTGGCGAGAAAAGGTAGGATGAAAGAGGAATCGACAAGATTGGTTGATCACACGCTGAAGGATTAAGAGATGAGAACGAGGTAAGCGAAAAGTAAAGCGAGTTGCAGTAGTCTAACCTGGGGAAAATGAGAGTATGAACAAGAGTGATGGCGGAATTTTTATCAAGATAGGGACGTATAGGGTAGAGAGAGCGCAGAATAAGACGACAAGTGCGGGCGACAGAAACGATATTGTCAAAGCAGGAGAGCGAAGAGACAAAGATAGAGCCGAGATTGCGAACAGCAGTTGAGATAGGAAATGGGAGAAGAGGAGGTGAAAAACGAGGTGGATGGAGGACGATGAACTCAGACTTAGAAGTATTCAAGTACAGCTGCCGAGAGGCGGCCCATGAGGAAATTTCAGAAAGTATATCAGGGAGAAAGGAGGGAGTATCAGGAGTGACAGGAATGAGGAATTGGATGTCATCGGCATAGATTTTGAAAGTAATGGAATGTTTTCGAAGAACAGGGCAAAGAGAAGACATATAAGGATTAAATAATAGTGGGCCAAGGAAGGAACCTTGGGGAATACCAGATCGAAGAGGGAAGTGAGCAGAGGTAGAGGAATTGAAGTCAACTGAGTAAGTACGATCAGTGAGGTAAGATTTCAGAAGAGAAAGGGCGGAAGAAGATAGACCCAAACAGGAAAGATCACGAATAATAATAGGGTGACTAACAAGATCAAAAGCCGAGGACAGATCAAGTAATACCAAGAGGACAGATTGACGGTAGGAGAAGTGTGAAAGGGCATCATTACACAAGGAAATAAGTACAGATTCAGTAGAGTGAGCAGAGCGGAAACCAGATTGACACGGGTCAAGGAATTTAGAGATGTAAGGAGAGAGTTGCAATGAAATAGCGGATTCAAGGAGTTTGGAGGGAAGACTGAGGAGAGATATAGGACGGTAATTGGTGAGAGCAGCGGGATCAAGAGTAGGTTTTTTTATAATGAGTCGAACAATATCATGTTTGTCTGGCAAGAAAACACCATGCAGAAAAGAAGAGTTGATAAGGTGGAGAAGGTAAGGCACAAGAGAAGGAAGAGACACAGAAATAGCTCGAAAATTAATTGAGTCCGAGGGAGAGTGGGACATCTTGATGGAAGACAAAAGGTGGAAAATGTCAGGAAGAGAGACAAAGGAAAATGAAAGAAAATTTTCGGAAGTTTTCGGAAGAACAGAATCAATTTTCGCAGAGAAAAAAGACGCAAACTGAGAGGCTGTAAGATCACACGAGGTAGAAGGAGATCGAAGACCGCAGAGAGAATTGAGAGAGGACCAAAGAGATTTAGAAGAACGGGAAAGGGAAGCAAGTTTGGATTTGTAAAAATCTTGTTTGGCAATATGTAACGCAGAAACATAAGACGACCGGGCAGAGCAAAGTAGTTCCCAATCCTGTGAAGATCGAGTTCTACTCCAGACAGTTTCGGCACGCCGCTGGGTATGTTTAAGAGAATGAAGATGAGAGGAGAACCAAGGGGGAGAAGAAGTGAGAGGTTTAGACCGAGTGACCAAAGGAAACATAAAATCACACAGAGAGGTTCTCTTTTATATATATAGATATACTAGCATATAAACCCACCCGTCTTGCGGAACAATTAACAAAGTAAACTAAATATTCAATTCATAAAATAAAACGAATACAAATTTTAAAAGAAACTCATAGACTCACTAAAATCTCATAAACTCATAAACTCGTAAACTCCTGAAAATATTAACCAATAGAAAAGTCTAAAACCCGCCTAGCCTAATAACCCGCCCGTTGTGCGGAACAATTAATATAATGAACTTCATATTTAATTAATAAAAATATTGTAAAAAGGGAAAATTCCTACAAATCTTAATCAATTGAAAAGTTTGAATTGAATTGTTTTTATTTTCATTTGGACAAAATATTTTTCCTCAACCGCCTCATATTTATAGCCGCCCGTCGTGCGGAATAATTCAGAACTCGAACACGATCCGTTCTGGATCTGGAAGTCAAATCCGTTAGTTTTGTATATGAATTCATTATATACGGGAAATTGAACGTTTTATTGTCTATAGTTGCTGTCTATAGTTGTATTGTGTTTGTTGAGTGTTGGTCGCTTTGCACACATACACACACACACATACACACACACACACACACACACATACACACACACACACACATACACACACGCACACACACACACTGATACACACCCGCCTCCCAATATCCAGCTCGTACACACTGCAGCCGGTTCAAGCCGGATATTTCTGGATATGCCGTCGCGAGTGGGCGAAAACAAGCAGCAGCCAGCAGCACGCACGCTGCACGTGACAGAGGCTATTCCAAAAGTCCGACACATACACACACACACGAAGCATCAACCATACCGTGTATGTAAAGTAAAGTCAATTGCATTTAGTGCTCATCCATCAAGATATACATCATCAGGCTTTTCAGTACCATATGAACATTCACACGCTCACACACACACACACCCAAACCACCCATGATTAACTACATATGTACTCGTATGCACATTCACAACATCATCATATAGATAGCGCAATATTGACCAAATATTCACGTTTTTTGTGCTAATTTAGCCTTTTTGACTTTGTCATTTACACTTCACACCGCAGTAACTTTTTTAATACACTTTGGAAAATTAAAAATTATACCGTGTTGTAAAAAAACAAAATTTCTAGCACGATGGTATAATTTATTTTAATTTATGACAAATAGTTATTGAGAAATGAGGAGAAAAATGAATAAATTTTAGTCGCACGACGTTCAAGTTAAATTTTTTACGTAGATATGAATTATGCCAATTTTACACATTTTTCCATCATTTGTTGGTATAAATCATAATCTAGCTTATAGAACACAAAATTTTCTACACAATGCTATAATTTTTATAGCTGTAACTTTGCTGCTTTATGAGAAATAGATAACGGAATATTGACCAAAGTACTCGCGTTTTTCAGTGCTAATTTTGCCTTTTTGACTTTGTCATTTTGGCTTCACACCGCCGGAACTTTTACTTCATGCACTTTGGAAAATTAAAAATTATACCGTGTTGTAGAAAACAAAATTCCTAGCATGATAGTATTATTTATTTAGATGTGTGATAATTAGTTTTTGAGAAATAGAGAAGAAAGTATAGAAAATCGGACGCGTTGAGTTTAAATAAAATTTTGAATTTAGATTGAATTTTTTTCCATTTTACATGTTTGATATTCAATTTTTGGGTATACATTAAAATTTGGTGAGTAGAACAGAAAATTTTCTACATAGTGGTATAATTTGTATAGTTGTACCATTGCTGGTTTAGGAGAAGTCTGCAGAATATTGACCAAAATATTCGCTTTTTTCAGGGTTCATTCTCTCTTTTCACCGCTATAACGTTTTTTGGTTTTCTCTTTAAAATTAAAAATTCAACCTACAGTGTAGACAAAAAAATTTCCAACATGATGGTACACAATTTTTAGCGGGTACGCCAAGTAATGGCCGAGTAGCACCTGATAGAATATGGACCAAGAAGGGTGGGACACACAGACACACACATTTTTTTCATTTTTTTCATTTATTGAAACATTTATATTGCGCAATCTCTACACAATGTCTCAGATGCGCAGACAGTACAATATTTACAATGCGGCATTGTACAGACACATACATGTACAAATATTCACAAGGGCACAAACACATACATTCAGCGGAAGTGCGGATATATCACTGTCACCGACAGGTCAGCTCGCATTCTTCGGCATTCCGGCAGGTGAACATGATGTATGGGCAAAAGGACCACACGCATATATATGCAGGTATAAGCGGACAGACAGGTGGAAAAACATCGCTGTCAGCCACTAATCCTTCTTCGTTTCAAGACAGGTGTTATTCACACCATGCATGACCAAAACATCACACCAACACACCCATACACACACACACACAATCAAACACAAGCATAAAACCAACCCTCACACACACACACACACGTACACATACACATACATACATACACACACACTGGTAGCACAGGCACTAAGGCCAGTGACAGCGGCGATACAACATGATAACATGTTGACGCGCGAAAGTAAACGACATTTAGCCATGAAAAGCGAAATAAATAAACATTGGTCAAAGTAAAAGCAAGACAATACACATGCATCGAATCCGACAATTCAAGTTATATGGAATGATAGTAATTATTTACAACAATTGTAACATACACATTCAAAATGATTTCATTCACAGCGAATATTCCGGCTTTATGCAGGAATTTACACGATCATAAGATTGTTGAAGCAAGTGTTTTTTCAACCTGTTCTTGAAGACATCCACAGATCGGGACGATCGTATGGAGAGTGGTAATTTGTTATATAATCTGGGAGCCATGTAACTAAAACATCGATTATAATGGGTGTGGTGGGTGGGAAACGCTGGCTCATGAAGTAGATGCTGATGGTGTCGACGAAAATCATAATCTACAGAAACTTGTTTATAAGACAACATATTTCCTAGATAAAGCGGTGATTCATATACAAGGACAGAATGTACCATACACAGTAGGTTGTATTCAATGTCAGCCTTGACCGGTAGCCAGTCTAGTGTGATAAGATATTCCACTACAGAAGTTCGTCTAGGGACATTGAATATAAGGCGACAGGATTTATTTACAATGCTCTGAAGTTTCCGTAGAATACGGTGATTGATATTGAAGAACAAAACAGAACAATATTGCAGTCTAGATATGATAAGATAATCTACAAGTTTTTTAGTGGCTCCAATAGTTAAATTCTTCCTTATAAAATACACACGGCGCAGATGATAATTACAGGTTCTCACAAGTTCAGACACATGAGCCTCAAACGTTAGGAGACTATCAATTGTAACACCCAGAAGTCTGCTTTTATGTACAACATCAAAGTCATTACTAGCGGGGATTGCCAGCTCGTTTTTTGTTAAAACCATGAATTTTGTCTTTTACTTGTTCAATTTCAGGCATTTGGTCGCTGCCCAGGTGGTTATGTCATGCAGTATTTTGCTGACACCTGAATGAGCTTGTTGAAGATCGTCAAACTCAAAATATACAAGGATATCATCAGCGAAAGTCTGGTATTGCACATTATATCTGTCGATAACTTGTTTTATTGATAATATATACACATTATAGAGAAGGGGACCAAGAGCTGAGCCCTGCGGAACACCAGACATCATAGGGAAACTCTGGCTCTGGGCTGCATTCACAATAACTGTTTGCGAGCGATCTTTGAGGTAATCTCGAAGAAGCGAGAGTGCACCTCCAGATATACCGCAGTTTGATAAATCTTGCAGCAATATTTCGTGGCTCACAGTATCAAAAACCGACGAAAAATCAAGCTGCATAAGAATAACATTCTGGCCACGCTGGAGCGCAAACAAGGAGTAATTGTATGTACACAACAACGAGTTGGCACACGAGTGATGTTTTCTGAACCCTGATTGCTGAGGTAGAAACAGATTATTTTCTTCCAGGAAGGAAGACAACTGCTCATACATAGCCGATTCAAGGAGCTTTGATACCCATGGAATTTGCGACACAGGCCTATAATTGTTCAGACACTTCGCGTCCAGTCCAGTTCTTTTCAAAATAGGAGTAATAATTGCTTCTTTCGATGCTAAAAACTTATTATGAACAAAGCTGGTATTTACAAGATAGACAATAAACGGCACAATGAGTACTACAAACGATTTGATACGGCTATATTTAATCGGATCCAAGAGATTGACCTTCATAGTAGTGTTGTTGACTAGTTGCAGACAGGAGCTGTAATCAATTGGCTGGAAACAAGTGAGGCTCTGAGAACAGTCAGGTGTAATACTAGCATATCTTCTGTTGTCCGTAACCTGGATAAAATCATGCAATCTAATGATTTTCTCTTGATGAAAAATACGGAAACTATCCGGCATGTGAGCTTCATTCTCGGGATGCGCATTTGTACTGGGCCTATTACCAAGTAGGTTGATCAGTACTTTCCAGAGAGTATCCGGCTGCGAATCTAAGATTTTTTTGTTGTAGTACGCCTGTTTGGTCTCAGTGATCTTATGAGTGTAGCTGGACCTAGCACTGCAAAAGTCGGTCCAGTGTTCAAGTGAACGAGAGCGGTGCCAGCGGCGTTCACATTGCCGTTTCACTCTCTTCAATTGGTTTAGTGAGCCATCAAACCAGGGAGCAGATTCATGTAGTTTAACATGTTTTGAGATATATGGAACACATCCATCACGAATTTCACGAATGTTTTGATAGAAGTATGTGTACAATGTATCTACTGGGAGGAAGCAGTAGTTGATAAGGTGAATTTTTTCACAGAGTCCGTGTGTTAAATTTTCAGTGTCAATGTGGTCGTAGTCATTGAAAGATATTGTTTTTCGTATTTTCTGAGGAATAGGAATAGCTAAATTAAATCTGATGAGGCTGTGGTCCGATGCATTTCTATCAATTGGACTCACAATTACTTCACGACTTGCGTTATTACGAGTGGTGGGCGAGATAAGCAAGTCTAGTATGTGATTATGAGCATGAGTTGGACTATTAACATGATTCGTCAATCCATTCAGCTCCATATTTTCCAAAAATTATTGTGAATGGGCCTTCAAATGGGGCTGGTCTATCCACAAATTTAAATCTCCACATATGTACAAATTATCATTAAATCTTACAAGTAGATATTCCACTACAGCAAAAAAATTCCTCAATAAATACAGAACCAGAGGTATAACCAGGTCTATAGATAGTGAGCACACAGAAATTAGTGTCATGTCCTTGGTTTCCAACACGCACACAAACATATTCAAATGTGGTGATAGACAGTGATAGGGATATATTTTGTACAACAAAACTTGTGTTGTACACAAAAACAATACCCCCACCTGTTGTATCACGGCAATAATGTATGGCTGCAAAGTTATTCGGAAGAGATGCAGAAAATGCTGCACTCTCTTCATCAGCAAGCCAAGACTCAACAATACAAAACAAATCTACGCCATCAGTAAGGATATTACACACACACACACACACACACACACACACACACACACACACACACACACACACACACACACACACACACACACACAGAGGATCTCTTTTATATATATACTGGCATTAAAACCCGCCCGTTGTGCGGAACAATTCATAAAAATATTGCAAATTAAAAATAAATAAGGCAAACTCATGAAAACCTTAATAAATTGAAAAGTCTAAATTTCACTATTTTTAATTTTATTTTGACAAAATATTTTCACTCAGCCCGCCTCATATTTAAACCCGCCCGACGTGAGGAATAATTCAGAACTCGAACACCATCCGTCCTGGTTCTTGAAGTCAAATCCATTAGTTTTGTATATTAATTCATTCTACACGGTAAAATTGAACGTTTTATTGCTGCCCGCGGGACATTTTTATTTAATAAAAATGAGCAATCGCTTCGTTTGCGTTTGAAGCCCCTGATCATTGAACCAGCGAACCATGAACCAGTGCAATTATGTCACCTCATATTCAAGCATACATACACATACAGACAGATAATTTCTTCTTTATGTATATATATAGCATTAAAACCGCATTAAAACCCACCCGTTGTGCGGAGCAATTCATAAAAATATTGCAAATTTAAAATAAATAAGGCAAACTCATGAAGACCTTAATCAATTAAAAAGTCTAAATTTCATTATTTTTAATTTTATTTTGACAAAATATTTTCACTCAACCCGCCTCATATTTAAACCCGCCCGACGTGAGGAATAATTCAGAACTCGAACACCATCCGTTCTGGTTCTTGAAGTCAAATCCATTAGTTTTGTATATGAATTCATTCTATACGGTGAAATTGAACGTTTTATTGCTGCCCGCGGGACATTTTTAATTCATAAAAATGAGCCATCGCTTCGTTTGCGTTTCAAGCCCCTGATCATTGAACCAGCGAACCATGAACCAGCGCAATTATGTCACCTCATATTCAAGCATACATACACAGAGAGACAGATAATTTCTTCTTTATGTATATATATAGCATTAAAACCCGCCCGTTGTGCGCAGCAATTCATAACATGAAATTCATATTCAATTCATAAAAAAATATGAAAAAATAAAAATGAAATAGGGTACACTCATAAAAATATTAATCAATTGAAAATTATAAGTTTAATTATTTTTATTTCGACAAAATATTTCCCCTCAGTCCGCCTGAGTCATTTTTAAACCCGCCCGTCGTGCTGAATAATTCAGAGCTCGAACACGATCCGTTCTGCATCTTGAAGTCAAATCCATTGGTTTTGTGTATGGATTAATTCTACAGGGTAAATTGAACGTTCTATTGTCTATAATTGCTGCCCGCGGAGCATTTTTATTTTTAAAAAAAACTTTTTTTAAATTAACCATTTGAAAAAAATGAACTAAAAAATGGAAACACTTTTTTAAACCCGCCCGTCGTGCGGAACAATTCATACACTAAAATTCATATTTGAAGTCAAATCCATTGGTTTTGTGTATGGATTAATTCTACAGGGAAAATTGAACGTTCTATTGTCTATAGTTGCTGCCCGCAGAACATTTTTATTTGTAAAAAAATCACCTTTTTTAAATGAACCATTTGAAAAAATGATCTAAAACACTTTTTTAAACCCACCCGTCGTGCGGAACAATTCATACAATAAAATTCATATCAAATCCATAAAATATAATGAATACAAATTGAAAACCAAAAAATGTAACCTATAAATATCTTAACCAATAGAAAAGTCTAAATGTGAATATTTTTGTTCTTATTTTGACAAATTTTATCCCTCAACCCGCCTGATATATAAATCTGCCCGTCGTGTGGTATAATTCAGAACACAAACACGAAACAAACAATGAAAGATGATGAAATCTTTTCATCAGAATGTTTCCAAACTATATATATTACTTAACATCATTCCCCAATATCATTTGCTTAAGTACTATTTCACTTTTTCCGCTATAATATTTATTGTTAAAATTTATATATTTTCCGCTATCATTAAAACCCAATATAACCTGAGTCAAATCTACCCAACCCAACCCAATCATCCAATCTTGACCACTCTCAGCCTAGTCTGAGGTGATTTAACTTATTAGTTTGTGATCACAAAATATACTGATGCGATCATAATTTGTAATCAGAAGACTGAGATTATCTACCCCAGGGGTCCCAAACACGCGGCCCACCAATACTTTTCTCTCAACCCGCCAATATAGTATCGGGACCAAACTGTAAGACAGCTAAATTCACATTTGTTGCATATTGCGATATAATTATACACCATTATCATATTATCTCATAATTCCCGGTTAATGCTTCCACTAATGCATCATATTCATACAGTTGTTATTTTTTGCATTACACCGATATTACAGCCCTTGATATTACAGCCGATATTATATTATGCAATCTATATTCTGCTACGTATTATTCCTAATACATATATCATCAGATCGCAAAATATATTTAAAGGTTCACATCATTCTCCAAAATCATTTGCTTAAGAGCTATCCTACTTTTATCGCTAGAATATTTACTGCTAGCAAAATATCATATACCTCGCTATCATTTAAACCCACTCTTCATAGATACATTTAATTCGCCCGTCGTGCGGAACAGTTTATAAAATATAATTAATATTCAATTCATACAAAAATTAGTGCAAATTTAAAAAGAAAAACAAACCCACAGGAAAGTTTTAGCTAATATAAAAGTCTAAATGTAAAATTTATGTTTCAATTTAGAAAACATGTTTTTCCACAACCCGCCTCATATTTAAAGCTGCCCGTCGTGCGGAATAATTCAGAACTCAAACACGAAACAAACACAAAGAAAATGGATGAAAAACGACCAATAGAAAAGTCAAATTTGTAAATTCTTGTTTTAATTATTGACGATGTTTTTCCCTCAACACTACTCAAATTCACACCCGTCCTTCGTGTGTAGTAATTCAGAGGTGTAACACTATCAAAACAATGAAACATCTCTATAATTCCAGATTAATGCTTCCTCTAAAACAGCATATGCATATACTTGGCATTGCATGATATTACAACTCGTATCCTTATGCAACTTAAGCGTATGCAACTTGAAATTAAACCAATTAAATTACACAGTAAAATTCAGTAGCTTACTTTGTTCCAAGTAGCATTTTACCCGCCCGTCGTGCGGAACATTTGATGTGTAAATATTGAGGACAATAAAGACTTTCTATTCAGTATAGTGTAGCATTAATTAAACTGTACGCAAAAAAACCACACCATCCATGCTTGGAGATAATATGATGCATTCTTAATTGTGATTGGGCTTCAGTGAAATTTAATCGGTGTATATTCCTGTGTAATCGCAAGTGCGCATAATAGCTGTCAAATTGGCAATATGTCCTTTTGACTTTACACCGCCGTAACTTCCTTCAGATACCCTTTGGAAAATTACAAATTATACCGTATTGTAGAAAACATGATTTCTAGCACGATGGTATAATTTATTTTTATGTATAACAAATAGTTACTATGAAATAGTAGAAAAATAAATTAATTCTAGTCGCCCGGTGTTCAAGTGTAATTTTGGATGTATTTGAGAATTTTGCCAATTTTACACGTTTTTTGTACTATTTGTGGGGATAAATTATAGCTTATATTGTAGAACACAAAATTCTCTACACAGTAGTATATTTCTGTGTAATCGCAAGTGCGTAAATTGTGATTGGACTTCAGTGAAATTAAATCAGTGTATATTCATGTGTAATCGCAAGTGCGCATAATAGCTGTCAAATTGGCAACATGACATTTTGACTTTACATCGCCGTAACTTCCTTTAGATACACTTTGGAAAATTAAAAATTATACCGTATTGTAGAAAACAAAATTTCTAGCACGATGGTATAATTTATTTTTATGTATAACAAATAGTTACTGATAAATAGTAGAAAAATGAATTAATTTTAGTCGCCCGTTGTTCAAGTGTAATTTTGGATGTATTTGCGAATTTTGCCAATTTTACACGTTTATTGTATCATTTGTGGGTATAAATTATAACTTATCTTGTAGAACACAAAATTATCTACACAGTAGTATATTCCTGTGTAATCGCAAGTGCGCATAATAGCTGTCAAATTGGTAATATGTCCGTTTGATTTTACACCCCCGTAACGTCCTTCAGATACACTTTGGAAAATTACAAATTATACCGTATTGTAGAAAACAAAATTTCTAGCACGATGGTATAATTTATTGTAATGTGTGACAAATAGTTCCTGAGACATGGGTAGAAAAATGAATTAATTTTAATCATCCGGTGTTCAAGTGTAATTTTGGATGTATTTGAGAATTTTGCCAATTGTACACGTTTTTTGTATCATTTGTGGGTATAAATTATAACTTTTCTTGTAGAACACAAAATTATCTACACAATAGTATAATTTTTATAGCTGTACCATTGCTGATTTATGAGGAATAGATAGCGGAATATTGACCAAAATATTCACGTTTTTTGTGCTAATTTTGCCTTTTTGCTTTTTTGTCATTTACACTTCACACCGCCGTAACTTTTGTTTAATACACTTTCGAAAATTAAAAATTATTTCGTGTTGTAGCAAACAAAATTCCCAGCATGATGGTATTATTTATTTAGATGTGTGATTATTAGTTTTTGAGAAAAAGAGAAAAAAGTATAGAAAATCGGACGCGTGGAGTTTAAATAAAATTTTGAATGTAGATTGATTGTTTTCCATTTAACATGTTTTAAATTTAATTTTTGGGTATAAATTATACTTCGTTGAGTATAAGCAAAAATTTTATACACAGTGGTATTATTTTTATAGTTGTACTATTGCTGGTTTAGGAGAAGTAGTCTTCAGAAAATTGACCAAAATTTTCGCATTTTTCAGGGTTCATTTTGTCTTTTCACCGCTATAACTTTTTTTTATTTCATTTTTGAAATTTAAAATTTAATTTAAAGTGTAAACAAGAAAATTTCCAACGTGATGGTATAAATTGTTAGCAGATAGACTGAGTGGTGGCCGAATAATAGCTGATAGAAAATGGACCAAGGAGGGTCGAACAGACACACAGACACACACACAGAGGATCTCTTATATATATAGACTAGCATTAAAACCCGCCCGTTGTGCGGAGCAATTCATAAAAATATTGCAAATTAAAAATAAATAAGGCAAAGTCATGAAAACCTTAATCAATTAAAAGGTCTAAATTTCATTATATTAAATTTTATTTTGACAAAATATTCTCACTCAACCCGCCTCATATTTAAACCCGCCCGACGTGAGGAATAATTCAGAACTCGAACACCATCCGTTCTGGTTCTTGAAGTCAAATCCATTAGTTTTGTATATGAATTCATTCTATACGGTGAAATTGAACGTTTTATTGCTGCCCGCGGGACATTTTTATTTCATAAAAATGAGCCATCGCTTCGTTTGCGTTTGAAGCCCCTGATCATTGAACCAGCGAACCATGAACCAGCGCAATTATGTCACCTCATATTCAAGCATACATACACAGACAGACAGATAATTTCTTCTTTATGTATATATATAGCATTAAAACCCGCCCGTTGTGCGGAGCAATTCATTGAAATATTGCAAATTAAAAACAAATAAGGCAAACTCATAAAAACCTTAATCAATTAAAAAGTCTAAATTTCATTATTTTTAATTTTATTTTGACAAAATATTTTCACTCAGCCCGCCTCATATTTAAACCCGGCCGACGTGCGGAATAATTCAGAACTCGAACACCATCCGCTCTGGTTCTTGAAGTCAAATCCATTAGTTTTGTATATGAATTCATTCTACACGGTGAAATTGAACGCTTTATTGCTGCCCGCGGGACATTTTTATTTCATAAAAATGAGCCATCGCTTCGTTTGCGTTTGAAGCCCCTGATCATTGAACCAGCGAACCATGAACCAGCGCAATTATGTCACCTCATATTCAAGCATACATACACAGATAGACAGATAATTTCTTCTTTATGTATATATATAGCATTCAAACCCGCCCGTTGTGCGGAGCAATTCATAACATGAAATTCATATTCAATTAAGAAAAAATATGGAAAAATAAAAATGAAATAGGGTACACTCATTGAAATATTCATCTATTGAAAATTATAAGTTTAATTATATTTATTTCGACAAAATATTTCCCCTCAGTCCGCCTGAGTCATTTTTAAACCCGCCCGTCGTGCTGAATAATTCAGAACTCGAACACGATCCGTTCTGGATCTTGAAGTCAAATCCTTTGGTTTTGTGTATGGATTAATTCTACAGGGTAAATTGAACGTTCTATTGTCTATAGTTGCTGCCCGCGGAACATTTTTATTAAAAAATACCATTTTTAAATGAACCATTTGAAAAAATGAACTAAAAAATGGAAACACTTTTTTTAAACCCGCCCCTCGTGGAAAAAAAATTAGTGAAAATTGAAAAAGAAAAACAAACCCATAGGAATGTTTAGCCAATATGAAAGTCTAAATGTGAAATTTATGTTTCAATTTAGAAAACATGTTTTTCCACAACCCGCCTCATATTTAAAGCTGCCCGTCGTGCGGAATAATTCAGAACTCAAACACGAAACAAACACAAAGAAAATTGATGAAAAACGACCAACAGAAAAAGTGAAATTATTAAATTCTTGTTTTAACTATTGACGATGTTTTTCCCTCAACACTGCTCAAATTCACACCCGTCCTTCGTGCGTAGTAATTCAGAAGTGTAACACTATCAAAACAATGAAACTTTCTGTCATCTCTATAATTCCAGGTTTATGCGTCCGCTAAAACAGCATATTCATATAGTTGGCATTGCATGATATTACAACCCATATCCATATGCAACTTAAGTTTATGCAACTTGAAATTAAACCAATTATATTATACAGTAAAATTCAGTAGTTAACTTTGTTCCCAGTAGTATTTTACCCGCCCGTCGGGCGGAACAATTCATGTGTAAATATTGAGGACAATAAAGCGATTCTATTCAGTATAGTGTAGCATTAATTAAACTGTACCCAATAAAGCCACATCATCCATGCTTGGAGCTAATATGATGCATTCTTAATTGTGATTGGGCTTCAGTGAAATTTAATCGATGTATATTCCTGTGTAATCGCAAGTGCGCATAATAGCTGTCAAATTGGTAATATGTGCTTTTGACTTTACACCGCCGTAACTTCCTTCAGATACCCTTTGGAAAATTACAAATTATACCGTATTGTAGAAAACATGATTTCTAGCACGATGGTATAATTTATTTTTATGTATAACAAATAGTTACTATGAAATAGTAGAAAAATAAATTAATTCTAGTCGCCCGGTGTTCAAGTGTAATTTTGGATGTATTTGAGAATTTTGCCAATTTTACACGTTTTTTGTACTATTTGTGGGGATAAATTATAGCTTATATTGTAGAACACAAAATTCTCTACACAGTAGTATATTTCTGTGTAATCGCAAGTGCGTAAATTGTGATTGGACTTCAGTGAAATTAAATCAGTGTATATTCATGTGTAATCGCAAGTGCGCATAATAGCTGTCAAATTGGCAACATGACATTTTGACTTTACATCGCCGTAACTTCCTTTAGATACACTTTGGAAAATTAAAAATTATACCGTATTGTAGAAAACAAAATTTCTAGCACGATGGTATAATTTATTTTTATGTATATGTAAGGAAAAATATGTATTCACAAAACACGTCGGTATGATTTCAACTCCGAACAACAACAACCACGCACATTGTGAGAATTCAACATTCCCTCATCCGTTCCCATGGCAACATCAAACATTAGTCAATACGCAATACACAATTCTACAGCTTAATTATATATAACGTGGCTTCATACGCAAGACTCTTTCATTCATACAAATGCACACAATAAGTAAATATCATAATGCTAATACATACAACACTTCCCCGTGATGTCCTCATCATCTGACATAGTCGGCCATCCACACTGGTGGCCGTCTGTTACGCTGTGATCTTCTCGGAACTTCCACTGTATTGCCCTCTGATTCAACGGCTGACCGGTCGTCTTCTGAATCATCTTCAATGAACAATCGACGGATATCAAGGACGTGTCTCGGAAGACCGTCAACATCCACTATATTTTCCGAACGTACACCAGTGACTTTCCCCTCTGTCCACCTGGACGTGCATCGTCTGTCGCTCGGTTTCACCACCACCGTATCTCCTAACTTGTATCGCGAATTGGTGGTGTCACGCATCTGTGTTGTTTTGGCAGCAGGATGCCTCCAGTGGTAATTGAATATCGCTTCCGATGGTGCTGTACTGCCATTGGCATTCTCCTTTGCCGCCAGATTGTACCAGAATACCATCTTCAGTGGACTGTCTCTGGATCTTGATGCCATCACCTTGATTGTGCGGTGCATACGTTCTGCAATACCGTTCCCTGATGGTCTATAGGCCGCTCTGTAATGCTGAAGTATATTATATGCCTTGCACAATTCTGCAACCTCGTAAGATCGAAACGCACGACTGTTGTCCATAAGAAATTCTTCCGGTGGCCCTCTCTCTAGGAGTATTTGCGTCAGATGCCGACATATATCTTTGGCGTTTTCGGAGGCCACTTCACGCCATATCGCAAAGCGACTTGGACCACAATCAATTAGTGTTAGATATGACTGTCCAAGATAGTGCGTCACATCCAACGCTAAGCGTGTCCAATTTTCACGAACACTAAGTTCACCGGGCTCGTGACGCACAGGAGCTGGGTCTACCATCTTACAGACTCTACACCGCTTCACAACAGCTTCCACACTTTCTCTTCGCACCGAAGTGTCCACCAATCTCGCCAAAATACAGTGTTCTCTCAGTACCAAAATGGTGGTTCCTAGTGCAGTCTTTCAATGTCGACGACTGGCGCTATTACAGCAGCCACTGTATTTGCCCTCATCCAAGTCTTCGGAACGCGTGTTAATACATCAGCTTTGTTTTTCTCCGATGGAACCAGTGTCAAAGAAATACTAAGTTTCAACTCATCAACGAGTTCTTTCAAAACTGACAGTCGTCGTTTCACATGTATCTCTGACATTCCCGTCACCTTTATTCTTCTATCACCTTCCAGAGTCGAGCGTACCCATCTCAAAACAGTGGCAGAATCAGTATACACTTCAATCACTTTCAAGTCCCACTTTAGAGCCAGGTTGATGCCTTTCAGTACAGCATCTAATTCAGCAAGTTATATGCTGACAATCATCCGACTTCCGGAGCCAAGCTGCATCCTCCACTATTTGGCCACAAATTTCTACAGCAGCACCGACAGCTAAGCTACTCGCATCGCACCACACACTGCCTTTTGGTGTCGATGACACATAAAAAGTCCCTCTCACAGGATCTTCTCGAGCAATTCGCGTCAGCATTTCTTTGAGCATTCCTACGGCTGTGCTTCCTACCTCATCTTCCCATCGTTGTCCCTCGCTTGACCGCTTAATATAACTACTCGCCACTCTAAGCCATCCACATACAGGGTAATGACCCACAATTCTGCCACAGATTGAAAACATCTCTCTACGGGTCATTTTCATTTTTATTTCATCCTCAGTCGGAAGCACGTTTCCTCGACTGAAACACACTTTTCCTCCCCTACGCGCCACCTTAAGACCCAGGACACGTCCTCCATCCAATGACTCCGGAGCTTTCGCCTCGAGTCCGTACTGGGCTAAATGTTTGGTCACTGTTTCCGCTGATACAATGTCTTCATTTACTATTACATCATCAATGTAACAATCAGTACCAGATTTCACACACGCATCTTGCTCCAAGACTTTCTTCACAATTGCTGTCATAATTTTCGGTGCCGAGCTTAGACCGAACCCGAGCCTGGTAAGATAATAAACAACACCTCTGAAAATCACTCGTTGATACGGC
Organism: Sacculina carcini; assembly: GCA_916048095.2. Lineage (NCBI taxonomy): Eukaryota > Metazoa > Arthropoda > Thecostraca > Sacculinidae > Sacculina > Sacculina carcini. The sequence goes on from OU696578.1 coordinate 2,757,446, forward strand.
CACAACCGCCTGTCAACCTGTATCTGCAAATATGCAGACTTCAAATCAACAATTTTCAAGTTTCTCGACATGCGTCTCCAATTTCTCAGAGTTTCCGTACACACCGCAACATCAGCACCTGGATGACTCTCCACTGACCGATTTAACTCTCGGTAGTCTAGAACAGGTCGCACCTTATTTTTATTTACCTGCACAACTGTCATCAAAGGTATTATTCCTCTTCTGTCGTTCTGGTTTTCACATCTCTTGAGCCACCCCTTGTCAATCCAATGAAACATGAAATCAATGAAACCCATGAAACCCATGAAAACAATTCCTCTTCCCATTGCGCCTTGACTTCGTTGGTTCTGTTACTTTGATAGCAATCGATCTTATTCATTAAATCAGGTCTCTCGCCATCCTTCCAACACCATTTGACAACCCATGATGATCCATCAAAATCAGCGACAAAATCAGTGTCATTGATCGAAAGTTTTCTTGGGGTCACGACGTTTGCTGCACATTACGCGCGTTCAATTGCTGGTTCACCGGAAAGTCCCGCCGTTAGTTCGTCCACGTTGGTGTTGTTAAATGATATATAATTGGTATAATTGGTATAAATGGTGATGTATAATTTTTCTTGTAGAACACGAAATTCTCTACACAATAGTACAATGTTTATAGCTGTATCATTGCCGGTTTATGAGGAATAGTTAGCGGAATATTGACCAAAATATTCACGTTTTTTTATGCTAATTTTGCCTTATTGTCATTTACACTTCACACCGCCGTAACGTTTTTTTCATACACTTTGGAACTTTAAAAATTACACAGTGTTGTAGAAAACAAGATTCCCAGCATGATGGTATAATTTATTTAGATGTGTGATGATTAGTTTTTGAGAAATAGAGAAAAAAGTATAGACAATTGGACGCGTGGAGTTTAAATAAAATTTTGAATGTAGATTGTTTTTTTTCCATTTTACATGTTTTATATTCACTTTTTGGGTATGAATTATAGTTTGTTGAGTAGAACAAAAAATTTCTACACAGTGGTATAATTTGTATAGCTGTACCATTGCTGGTTTAGGAGGAGTAGTCTACAGAATATTGACCAAAATGTTCGCATTTTTCAGGGTTCAATTTGTCTTTTTACCGCTATAACTTTTTTTGGTTTAATTTTTAAAATCTAAAATCTAGCATATCGTGTAGACAAGAAAACTATCAACGTAATGGTATAAATTGTTAGTATTTATAGTATTTGTGGTATACATTGTAATGAACACACATAAATCAACAAACACACACATAAAAATGTATGTGACATAGAATGAGAGCAAAACACGATTACTCCGTAACAATCAGACATGCAGAATACAGAGATAATAATTAAGATAAGAAAGGCAAAAAAAGATAAAAAAGAACGGAATTGTCTGTACGCCAGGAACAGAAAAAAGCAGCCACAATACAATGACAATATGATATATGACGTATGACATTGCAATGACCAAGTCAAAAAATGATATTAATTAAATGAATATAGATAAAATGAAACATATACATAAATATACACCTCATATCCCCCAATATACCCATGCTCGTATCTGTACCCATGCCATATCTGTACTGTATCCATATCTGTGCCCATGCTCCTACACCCATGCTCGTATCTGTATGTCAAAATGAAATTAAATCCGAATAAAATTACAGCCAAACTGTAGATGTATTTGAAAAAAAAACAAGAAGACAATATACGCAGTTCACACACGCCGAACACTTCAACACTTCAACATACAACACTCTCGCAACTACAATTCCCTGAATCACACTTTAAAACACAGGACCACGCAATCCCACCAGGCACACACAGGCACAGAACTACACTCCTCCCAATCCGACAACACAGCCGAAACGTCACACACACGCACACACACACGCACACACACACGCACACACACACGCACACGCACACACACACACACACACGTTCACGCAAACACGCATTGCGGACTGTTTAGCGCATTCCTCTCTCTTCTGTGAACCACTTGCCTCAGCGCTCACACCTCTGCTTATTTGTACGCTCACACTGATACACCAACATGCACACGTAGAAAATACAATAGCAACAACCGAAAACCAGACACCAATTCACCACACGCCCTCCTGATGTACACATCACTATCATTGAATATAGTCCTCCAACCAAACCGGTGGTCGCCGTACACGACCTGACCTCTTCGGACCTGGATCGATGATATCAGCATCTTGGTCATCGTCGCTGCTATTCTCCATCTCTCGCCGGTCTTGTGGTTCGCAAGTAGTGCGTGCACTGTTGCTGTCATTCAGGCTCTCATCTTCATCCTCACTATCGATACGACGAATGTCGAGGTTATGACGAGGCACTCCGTCGACCTCGACATTGTTGCGAGACGTGATGCTTGTCAGCCGACCCGGTGACCAACGTGACGTACAACGGCAATTAGGCGGTTACACTAGGACACATTCACCAATTCGTAATTTCGGAGAGTTTGGGCTCTCAAAGATATCAGGTTCCACACGGGGGTGCCGCCAGCCGTAAGTGAACAACGAACTGCTCAGTGAGACCGCTGACCTTGCATCCCTCGGCGATAAATTATAATAAAAAACAACATTCAGCGGTGACTTTCCCGTAGGCGTTGCCATGCGTTTGATGGTACGGTGGTTCCTCTCGAAAATTGCATTGCCGGACGCTCGATAAGCAGCACGAAACTTACGATTCACTTTCCACTCGGAGCACAATTCGGCGATACAGTAGGAACGAAACGTTGTGCTGTTATCGAACAAGAGCTCTGATGGCGGTCCTCTCTCACGAAACAATTCCTCCAGCACCCTCGATACTTCCTTGGCATTCTCAGACGTCACCCGCCGCCATATGGCAAAACGACTGGGCCCAGAATCAACGATTGTCACATAACATTCATTGTTATAGTGTGTTGTGTCCACAGCTAATCGTGTCCAGTTGTTGTTTACAGTCAACTCACCGGTATCATGTTGTACCGTTGCAGGATCAATTGAGCGACACTGAGCACATTTTCTCACACAATCTTCCACTTCCTTTCTCCGGATGTCAGGTTTCACAAGTCTGGGCAGTTGGAGTGACCGTTCTACACCGAAATGATGGTCATTGAGCAACTCTTCTACCGTCATATTGCAACAATGTATGGGTTCAATATCTCTACTTTGATTTTCCATCCATCTCTTTTCAACTCTCGTCAATGTGTCTGCGACGTTCTTTTGCGATCCGACTAGCGTCACATGGATGTCCAAACTACACTGCTCAACAAGTTCCCTAAGCATCCACAGGAGACGGCGGATCAGCATTTCCGATAAGCCTGACACTTTCACCCTACGGTCTCCTCTAAGCGATGATTTCATCCAACTGTACACGGTGGCTGAGTCAGTGATCACTTCTATTTCTGACAATTTCCACTTCAGGGCCAAGTTGACGCCTCTTATCGCCGCATCAAGTTCTGCCAAGTTTATGTGTCCAGCATCTGTGCGTTTCCGCATCCATGCCGCATCTTCTACCACCCTGCCATCAATCTCCAGCGCCACTCCGATCGCTATGCTGCTGGCATCACACCAAACTCTCCCTCTGGTCAGTCCTGATGCCACTGTCCACGGCCCTCTGACCGGATCACATAACTCGACTTTTTTCAAAATCACCATGAGCTTTTCGTGGGCGTCTTCGCCAACAGGGTCATCCCACGCCCCGTTTTCACTCAGTCGCTTCACGTAACTACAGGCCACACGGAGCCAACCGCATATTGGATAGTGTCCAATCAGCGCACCACAGATGGAAAACAATGTCCTGCGGCTCAAAACATTTCCCTCAATTTTTGGAATTTGGTTCCCTCTTTTGAAGCGCAAATCTCCGTCAGACCCTCTTTCCAGCTGCAGACCAAGTACTTTGTTAGTATCTAATATTTCTGGTAGCTTTGTCTAAAGTCCAAGCTTCGCTAAATGTGCTGCCACTTTATCAGCGGACACAATATTCTCTTCAACAATAATGTCGTCCATATAAGCTCTCGTGCCTTTCCTAACATCAGGGTCTTGTTCAAGAACTTTCGCGATTATCTGGCTCATGATCCGAGGAGCACAGTTGAGTCCGAATCCCAACCGATTGAGATGGAAGTATTTTTCTTTCCAACACACACGCTGATACCGTCGAAGCTTCATGTCAATATGCACCTGCAAGTACGCAGACCGTAGGTCGACCACTTTCAATGGCTCATTGAGCCTCCTCCATTCACGTAAGGATTCATCGCACGAGACCATGTCCAGTCCTTCCCTGCATTCAACAAACTGGTTGAGCTCTCGATAATCTAGAACCGGCCTGACTTTTCCCTTGTTGTGCTGAACAACGGCCATTAACGGTATCAAACCAGCAGTCTCTTTACACTCATCTTCTTCTAGAATACCTTCATCTATCCATCTCTGAATTTCTGCATCAAACTTATCCTCCACGCTATCAGACAAGGTACTGTCGTATACTTTCACTCTGTTCTTCAATACAGGCGGTTGGTCATGCCATTTCCATTGGGCAGTCCACTTTTTGCCATCAAACCAAGCAATGAAATTTTCATCCTGAATTTCTAACACTGCATCATGACCATCACGCTGACCGGTCGAAGTCAACAAACACATCCCCTGACACCCACTGAACTTGGCTTCTCCACCATCAATCCAAACTCCACCCATTTCACATATCACATCCATTCCCAATACGGCATCCACGCCTGCAACCAGTCTTTGAGCTACAACAGCAGGTACCTGCACGCATCTTCCCGCTAATTCCACTGCCACTTCCACCGTTCTTCTGCACTCTACCCTGTCACCATTGAATGTCACCAGCTCTCTACTCCCACTTATAGCCTTGCAAAGCCAGGAAGCTACGACTGTCAAGGAACAGCCGGAATCTATCAGAGCTCGAACGGGATGACCATTCAGGACAACGTCGATAACCGGCAGCGCCTTCATTCCGATTTCTGGAGAGCTTCCGGCGCAGAAGCTCTCCCGCTGTCGTTTTCCGAATTCCGACAGTCTCTAGAAATGTATCCCTCCATACCACACCGCCAACATATTATTTTCGAAGGAGCGACAGAATTGCAGAATCTGGCAGATTGTGACCCACCTGTAGCAACCGTAGCAGCACCTGTAGCAGAGTGTGATCCACCACGCCTGTACCAACGTCTAGGAGGTAGGTGGCATACCCTTGAGTCGCTACGAAGGCTTGAGCTGGGCGTAGCAGCTGCAGCCGCCAACGGGCGTTCCACGAGCTCTGCCATCAGGCACCGTGCTCGCTCTACGATGTTGCTCAGTGGTAATTTTTCGATCTGCGTCACAGCTCTAAGTTCACGCGACACGACTGAAGGTAGACCTACCACAAAGGCCCTCAGCAGCAACACGTCTGAGTGAATACCAGCAAGTCGCGCCAACCTCCTCAAGTCGGTTATGAAGACATCCACCGGCTCGTCTCTCCATATTCGCCGAGAAAACTGTTCGTATGCCTGAAATGCATCAGTGGCAAAAACCGCAAGAAGAGTCCGTTCAATCTTGTCAGAATCCTGTTTATCCTCATCACTTATTTCAGCGTAGACCGCGAAGGCAGCGCCCTCCAGAAAAAGCGGTATAATCTTCGCCAGATTATCGATGTTTTCCAGATCAGCAACCAATTTGATTTTCTCGAGCCACTGTATTACGTCTCCGCTGCCATCAAAGCATGCCACCATGTCTCCAATTTTAATGGTGGCTGACATTCTGCAGGGCCGAAATAGCTTGTAGATGTATTTGAGAAAAAAAAACAATATACGCAGTTCACACGCGCCGAACACTTCAACACTTCAACACTTCAACATACAACACTCTCGCAACTACAATTCCCTGAATCACACTTTAACACACAGGACCACGCAATCCCACCAGGCACACACAGGCACAGAACTACACTCCTCCCAATCCGCCAACACAGCCGAAACTTCACACACACGCACACACACACACACACACTTACACACACACACACACACGTTCACGCAAACACGCATTGCGGACTGTTTAGCGCATTCCTCTCTCTTCTGTGAACCACTTGCCTCAGCGCTCACACCTCTGCTTATTTGTACGCTCACACTGATACACCAACATGCACACGTAGAAAATACAATAGCAACAACCGAAAACCAGACACCAATTCACCACACGCCCTCCTGATGTACACATCACTATCATTGAATATAGTCCTCCAACCAAACCGGTGGTCGCCGTACACGACCTGACCTCTTCGGACCTGGATCGATGATATCAGCATCTTGGTCATCGTCGCTGCTATTCTCCATCTCTCGCCGGTCTTGTGGTTCGCAAGTAGTGCGTGCACTGTTGCTGTCATTCAGGCTCTCATCTTCATCCTCACTATCGATACGACGAATGTCGAGGTTATGACGAGGCACTCCGTCGACCTCGACATTGTTGCGAGACGTGATGCTTGTCAGCCGACCCGGTGACCAACGTGACGTACAACGGCAATTAGGCGGTTACACTAGGACACATTCACCAATTCGTAATTTCGGAGAGTTTGGGCTCTCAAAGATATCAGGTTCCACACGGGGGTGCCGCCAGCCGTAAGTGAACAACGAACTGCTCAGTGAGACCGCTGACCTTGCATCCCTCGGCGATAAATTATAATAAAAAACAACATTCAGCGGTGACTTTCCCGTAGGCGTTGCCATGCGTTTGATGGTACGGTGGTTCCTCTCGAAAATTGCATTGCCGGACGCTCGATAAGCAGCACGAAACTTACGATTCACTTTCCACTCGGAGCACAATTCGGCGATACAGTAGGAACGAAACGTTGTGCTGTTATCGAACAAGAGCTCTGATGGCGGTCCTCTCTCACGAAACAATTCCTCCAGCACCCTCGATACTTCCTTGGCATTCTCAGACGTCACCCGCCGCCATATGGCAAAACGACTGGGCCCAGAATCAACGATTGTCACATAACATTCATTGTTATAGTGTGTTGTGTCCACAGCTAATCGTGTCCAGTTGTTGTTTACAGTCAACTCACCGGTATCATGTTGTACCGTTGCAGGATCAATTGAGCGACACTGAGCACATTTTCTCACACAATCTTCCACTTCCTTTCTCCGGATGTCAGGTTTCACAAGTCTGGCCAGTTGGAGTGACCGTTCTACACCGAAATGATGGTCATTGAGCAACTCTTCTACCGTCATATTGCAACAATGTATGGGTTCAATATCTCTACTTTGATTTTCCATCCATCTCTTTTCAACTCTCGTCAATGTGTCTGCGACGTTCTTTTGCGATCCGACTAGCGTCACATGGATGTCCAAACTACACTGCTCAACAAGTTCCCTAAGCATCCACAGGAGACGGCGGATCAGCATTTCCGATAAGCCTGACACTTTCACCCTACGGTCTCCTCTAAGCGATGATTTCATCCAACTGTACACGGTGGCTGAGTCAGTGATCACTTCTATTTCAGACAATTTCCACTTCAGGGCCAAGTTGACGCCTCTTATCGCCGCATCAAGTTCTGCCAAGTTTATGTGTCCAGCATCTGTGCGTTTCCGCATCCATGCCGCATCTTCTACCACCCTGCCATCAATCTCCAGCGCCACTCCGATCGCTATGCTGCTGGCATCACACCAAACTCTCCCTCTGGTCAGTCCTGATGCCACTGTCCACGGCCCTCTGACCGGATCACATAACTCGACTTTTTTCAAAATCACCATGAGCTTTTCGTGGGCGTCTTCGCCAACAGGGTCATCCCACGCCCCGTTTTCACTCAGTCGCTTCACGTAACTACAGGCCACACGGAGCCAACCGCATATTGGATAGTGTCCAATCAGCGCACCACAGATGGAAAACAATGTCCTGCGGCTCAAAACATTTCCCTCAATTTTTGGAATTTGGTTCCCTCTTTTGAAGCGCAAATCTCCGTCAGACCCTCTTTCCAGCTGCAGACCAAGTACTTTGTTAGTATCTAATATTTCTGGTAGCTTTGTCTAAAGTCCAAGCTTCGCTAAATGTGCTGCCACTTTATCAGCGGACACAATATTCTCTTCAACAATAATGTCGTCCATATAAGCTCTCGTGCCTTTCCTAACATCAGGGTCTTGTTCAAGAACTTTCGCGATTATCTGGCTCATGATCCGAGGAGCACAGTTGAGTCCGAATCCCAACCGATTGAGATGGAAGTATTTTTCTTTCCAACACACACGCTGATACCGTCGAAGCTTCATGTCAATATGCACCTGCAAGTACGCAGACCGTAGGTCGACCACTTTCAATGGCTCATTGAGCCTCCTCCATTCACGTAAGGATTCATCGCACGAGACCATGTCCAGTCCTTCCCTGCATTCAACAAACTGGTTGAGCTCTCGATAATCTAGAACCGGCCTGACTTTTCCCTTGTTGTGCTGAACAACGGCCATTAACGGTATCAAACCAGCAGTCTCTTTACACTCATCTTCTTCTAGAATACCTTCATCTATCCATCTCTGAATTTCTGCATCAAACTTATCCTCCACGCTATCAGACAAGGTACTGTCGTATACTTTCACTCTGTTCTTCAATACAGGCGGTTGGTCATGCCATTTCCATTGGGCAGTCCACTTTTTGCCATCAAACCAAGCAATGAAATTTTCATCCTGAATTTCTAACACTGCATCATGACCATCACGCTGACCGGTCGAAGTCAACAAACACATCCCCTGACACCCACTGAACTTGGCTTCTCCACCATCAATCCAAACTCCACCCATTTCACATATCACATCCATTCCCAATACGGCATCCACGCCTGCAACCAGTCTTTGAGCTACAACAGCAGGTACCTGCACGCATCTTCCCGCTAATTCCACTGCCACTTCCACCGTTCTTCTGCACTCTACCCTGTCACCATTGAATGTCACCAGCTCTCTACTCCCACTTATAGCCTTGCAAAGCCAGGAAGCTACGACTGTCAAGGAACAGCCGGAATCTATCAGAGCTCGAACGGGATGACCATTCAGGACAACGTCGATAACCGGCAGCGCCTTCATTCCGATTTCTGGAGAGCTTCCGGCGCAGAAGCTCTCCCGCTGTCGTTTTCCGAATTCCGACAGTCTCTAGAAATGTATCCCTCCATACCACACCGCCAACATATTATTTTCGAAGGAGCGACAGAATTGCAGAATCTGGCAGATTGTGACCCACCTGTAGCAACCGTAGCAGCACCTGTAGCAGAGTGTGATCCACCACGCCTGTACCAACGTCTAGGAGGTAGGTGGCATACCCTTGAGTCGCTACGAAGGCTTGAGCTGGGCGTAGCAGCTGCAGCCGCCAACGGGCGTTCCACGAGCTCTGCCATCAGGCACCGTGCTCGCTCTACGATGTTGCTCAGTGGTAATTTTTCGATCTGCGTCACAGCTCTAAGTTCACGCGACACGACTGAAGGTAGACCTACCACAAAGGCCCTCAGCAGCAACACGTCTGAGTGAATACCAGCAAGTCGCGCCAACCTCCTCAAGTCGGTTATGAAGACATCCACCGGCTCGTCTCTCCATATTCGCCGAGAAAACTGTTCGTATGCCTGAAATGCATCAGTGGCAAAAACCGCAAGAAGAGTCCGTTCAATCTTGTCAGAATCCTGTTTATCCTCATCACTTATTTCAGCGTAGACCGCGAAGGCAGCGCCCTCCAGAAAAAGCGGTATAATCTTCGCCAGATTATCGATGTTTTCCAGATCAGCAACCAATTTGATTTTCTCGAGCCACTGTATTACGTCTCCGCTGCCATCAAAGCATGCCACCATGTCTCCAATTTTAATGGTGGCTGACATTCTGCAGGGCCGAAATAGCTTGTAGATGTATTTGAGAAAAAAAAACAATATACGCAGTTCACACGCGCCGAACACTTCAACACTTCAACACTTCAACATACAACACTCTCGCAACTACAATTCCCTGAATCACACTTTAACACACAGGACCACGCAATCCCACCAGGCACACACAGGCACAGAACTACACTCCTCCCAATCCGCCAACACAGCCGAAACTTCACACACACGCACACACACACACACACACACTTACACACACACACACACACGTTCACGCAAACACGCATTGCGGACTGTTTAGCGCATTCCTCTCTCTTCTGTGAACCACTTGCCTCAGCGCTCACACCTCTGCTTATTTGTACGCTCACACTGATACACCAACATGCACACGTAGAAAATAGCATTAGCAACTACCGAAAACCAAACACCAATTCACCAGAGAAACATTTGAGCAAAAACGTTAAATTTGAAAATACATATTTCTTGCAGAAAACAACCGAATCTGCTTTTGCATATATAGCTATGCTGCTGATTTGAGCGGAATATCGTCGTGCTCGTTGATAATACGAGTAAGAAGTACTGCTTTCACTTGCTTGCTATGACACGTAGCGATTCGGCGATCTCTTCTTTCTATCCGGTATCAAGGGGAAATTATATACGAACAGACTTGTTACACAAAATGAATTGCAGCAAAAGTGGAGTGAAATATCTATATATATCAATATATGGCAGAATATATGTTGAAATTTGCATACATAACCAAAAATAGAATATACATGTTATCAGGAAGGTGAAAAATTACGAGGAGAGCAAATTGGCGCATCTCATACAAAACACGTGATTGCTTTGCGGTGTGACGGAACGGATGGCGACCTGGAACGGATGGCGACCTGACGTTTGCGACGCGTTCAAGGCATTTAATGCCTTCACTGAACATTAATTCCTTCACTGAAACGTGTAGGGTTTGTTATTATCAGTTATGAAATTGCATTTGTTGTTTGAATAGTTTCTTGCTATCATATTCTAAGTTTACATTGATTTAATAAGTCTTATTGGGGCCTTTATTTACTTGAGTGCTTATTATGGTGTCTTACTTTCGTTGCAGTGGAAGTTGTAAGGACCAATTCCATTGTTGTTTTGTTGTGGGAATGGTCTCTGTTCAGGAAAATAGCTGCAGACGTCGAGTTATTATCTAAGTGATATTTGTCTTTGTGTACAATGTTATTAATCAGTGAGTAATGTCTTAGTAATATAACTTTTGAGAACCTTCTCTGGTTGATGTACGGTCTACGATCCTCGATTATATAACTCGCTCCCTTCTCACATCACCTCCTCGCTCACGTATCGATCTTTTACCTCTTCTCTACGTAAACATCTTGTCGAAATTTCCTTTGATCCCGTGACTCATTCCCTGACTCCTTTTGCCTCTCTCTGATATGTGTGTGGGCGCGAATGCATGTATGTTTGTGTTTACCTATGTTTTAGTCTAATTATGTTTATTTTACTCTGTTATTGTGTTCTTCAATCACCCTTCAATGTGTTCTTCTCATTGTATAAATGTGTTCATTATGTTATTTGAATCGTGTAATATTTATTCATTCATGTGTTCTTTTTATTGTTTCTGTAATATCTGTTTAGCTTTGTCCGCTTGTACATACTGTTTAGCTGCTGCGCGCCCGTGTATGACAGGCGCTATAACAAATACACTGAACTGAACTGAACCTTGCATAACTGTGTTTGTGGTGTAGTCGTATTGTAGGTCCCGAACATGAGTTTTTTGGGGATTTCGTTCTGAGCGTCTTTTCTACATGTGTTCATTGCATGCTCCATCTGTTTTCGTTTTTCCTCCTTTTCATCTATTATGTTGTCAGCCCTGTATTTCTTACTATTTTTACGAGTTTTGTTTGGCAATTGAACCGAATAAAATCGTTGATTGGTGGTTTGTTTTTCTACGCGTGAGCATGTGCATATATAGGGAAAACGCTTCAAGGCCCATTTTTCGATTGGTGACTGTACCAATCGAAGCTACCTACACACGTTTTAAATGTGTGTAGGTGTACACGCGCATTCACATAGGAGTCATTTGTAGTGAACTACAGGCTTGGTTCATCCTTAGATTCTTCTGCAATTTTTTAGTTCATTGTTGACTGTCGAAGTGTCTCTTGAGTGACTGTTTTCTGAGAATGCATGGCTGATTTACAGCCCGCCTTACAATCAAAGCATCAATATTTCTTACTAAATCAAATCTTGTTATGCCATGGGGCTAGCAGAGTGAAATGCAGAGGTTCATGTCCACAATGACTACAGGTCCCCCTTCACTATGGAAAGTATTATCCGCTCAGAGGCGGGGTCTCATAGCTGCCACGCTGCTCGCTGTGACCTGCTTCTCATGGACGGAATTCGAGCATACACATACACACACACATTGTGTTCAACACTAATCTGAGTAGAATCCGATTGGTGGATGTTGAACAAGTGTTATACTAACTATACAGTTTGAACTTGGACGCCCACTGGATAATCTGATGTTTGATTATTGAAGAGGGCAGCGATGTTAGTGAATATACCCTCAGATCCCCCAGAGTAGTGATTTTAAATTAAATGAACTTCAATAGTTTTTAGTGTGCGTACTTTATTCACATATTGACCATATATAGATTGTTGACCATACGCATTTAAACACATCAGTAGAGAAGGCTGTGTTCGCGTGTAATTTTGCGGGGGCAAAGCCTCACGGCTCCGGCTGGCACACCGCAGGTCCGGCCGCCACACGGGTTTTCGCAGTCACGACCAGTACAGAAATACTTTCTCGGCACTCGTATCAATCACGTCACCGTTTGACCAACATAAAGCCCATCACCAGGGAAAACAGTTTAACTCGTGTACTAACCAACAAAGCAACAAGACCAATCAAGCAAAAATATATTTCGTTTAGCGCATATAACCACATATGCGAGCACAAATAATCAACGGCAAGAATAAATAAAATGGATCCAATGTAGCAAACACGTATACACACAATATACAGTAACATTAAAACCAGATCAAGCACACAAGAGAAAGCTAAAAGATTGCTGAAAACAACAGGCAGCAGAAAATAAACGTGCGCTTATCAGTTTAACCAATTAATCACCTGTGGTATTAACAAACCAAACAGCTATCAAAGCCATTCCCACAACAAAACACAACAAACAATGGAATTGGTCCATACAACTTCCACTGCAACAAAATATGACACCAGAATAAGCACTCAAGTAAATAAAGGCCCCAATAAGACTTATTAAATCAATGCGAACTCAGAATATGACAGCAAGAGACTATTCAAACACCAAATGCAATTTCATAACAGACCCTACAAGTTTCAGTGAAGGAATAAATATTCAGTGAAGGCATTGAATGCCTTAAACGCGTCGCAAACGTCAGGTCGCCATCCGTTCCAGGTCGCCATCCGTTCCGTCACAGCGGTGTTTTGTTCGCCTTTTCTGCACGTGAGTCTCCAAAGGCTGAGTGCAGTAACCTACAATTGTATTCAACGGTACGCGTGGTGGGTACAACAACAACAACAAACATTTATCCAACATTTATATAATATTTAGGTACTGTTTATATTGGCTAAGTCTGTGGCGAATAGTTGTTATACCTTTTGTATGTTTCTCTAGCTTATCAAAAAGGGTACTTGTATCGTTTTTCTCTTCTGATATAGAATTACATGTTCTACTTGGATTTATCACACTTTGTCATACTCCTGATTGGTCCGCCCAATGGTTGTTTATCAAACAGATGTCCACCCCATGATGGGCTGAAACAGTGATAAATTAAATCTTTTCTTATTGAGGCGTGGTGTAATCCTCAAATCATCATCGACACTGAAAAATGCGATCTGATCAGCCAAAGCAATCCACATGCACTCCGCGCAGCAGCTAGTTCTTTGTCCAGTACTGTCCGCGTGTGATTAAGTCAAAGTGAAATCAAGACAAATTAATTCGGACAATTAAGACATTTAGGCTATTGTTTGCCAAGTTAATATTGGCTTATGCAGCTATTTTCTCGTGTGAGCACGGCTTAAATGATAACAAATACGTTTCTTCTAGTGGTGAATAGATCACGAATTGCGGGATTGTGTATCGTGCTGTCATGAATACGTTCAATCACATGAACGTATCACTCATTAATGACTGCTGAGTTTCATGCACATTTTTTCAAATGCAGTTTGATTGATAGTAGGCATGCTAGAGGGTAGAGCTGGTGTATGTCATGAAATTGTCACTGTAGCTCATATGCCTTTGCCAACTTGTAATTCTAATCGATTCTGCCAACTGCTACATTGTCTAAACCAGTGGGTCGTAACCTTTCCTCTGATTCCCCAATTATTAATTAGCCAACTCTTCATTGTCCACAACGGCACGGAGAAATATAATCCATTCAGTTGCTCTACCCAATTAAATTAGACCTTTAATTCCCCAGTTACCCGGCTGTGGATGGACGCAGAGCGGGGCAGTCTCGGCAGACTTTTGTGTCCTGTTTTATCGCCAATAATTACACTCACGCACATGTTTTGTATGAGCTGCGCCGAGTTAACTTCCATGCGTTTCATGCATTCATTTAGTTGTTGTTTTCATGCTTTTGTGCATTCAACCATTTTTTCTCGTTGCTCAGACAAATTATGGCCGGCTGTCTATGGAGGCGTGTCGGTGTTGGTTTCTGCTTCAGAAGATGGATGACCACAGCGACAGCGACAACCACCTCGGAGAAGGTGAATTACACCACACACAAGGTGACTCATGGTGACTTTTATCTCAAGGTCCTGGCAATGTGAGAGATGCGTTCTACTATTGACTTATTTGTCGTGGTTATTATTATAAAAACACTTTCAAAAGAAGTACGATACACATTTAGCACTCCTTCCACTACGAGTATTTTTGGCCGCTCTGTTTGTAGAACCTAACCGAATTCGAATTGATGAACACACACATACATGTAGCTGTCCTTCTGTCTAATTCATCAATTGGTAAACTTGCATTATATATTATGCAATAAACGTGCGCATTTATTGTTCAGTTTTTTATTGGTGTTCGTTTGCTGTTTTCACTTTAGAATGGGCTTGTTTTGGGAGTTTACAAGAACGGCGACGGTGGCGACCTCTGTCTGACTGCTGCGGCGGAAGAGTTCAACTCACGCGTCGATCAACGCTTGATCCAAATGATCTCCATGTACGACATTGACGTTCATCATCACTTTAACGCTTGTATTCTACTGAATCGTTGACATTCCTATCAAACGAATTATTATCAACACTCAAATCTATCAGACATTATTCAGTTATAAATACATTACGAATGGCAGTGAACAAATATTTCGTGATTCTAAAATGCTTCTCGGATACAATAAGGCATCACGTGGTTACTTTGTTGTAGGACGACTCTTCAAGTTTAGCCCAATGACAAAATTGATTAATCAACAAACGTTGGCCTGTATAATTCGTATTAAAATACACTTTTCCCGCGATTTTATAATTTTTGTATTGACGGGAAGACAAAAATGACAAAATTGATACTGAATCAATATACCGATTCGAGACATTTTTTCTACATCGCAACACAATAACACAGGTAACAACATAAAAGGTAATTATAACTGAACATTTGTAGTGGAGTCAGCATAGTAAGGACTGCGGTCCTGTCTGAGATGTTGACTTTGCATTAGCTAACATTTGCCTGATACTGGCTTGAGAGGTGTGAATGTGCGTGCATGTTGAAAGCGATACGCACTCTGCGATTTGACTTTGCTACGTTTTTGTGAACTTGTGTGTGTGTTTGTGTGCCCACCCATTTGTGCTCACCTATTTGTGCATTACGGGATATGAGCTTGCGCTCGAACTATCCCGTCTTCGAATCAGGATTTATCCAGACTTTCATCGAACCATTGACTTGTTCTCGTTGTTTTATTATTCCGCTCTCTAAATTCTTCCACTTTTCTATGCTTCTATGAGGAAAACTGTCCTGTTTGATCTTCTGTCGGCATCTTGTTTTTCTCAATTTCATACCATGTCTCTTTTGATTCTTCTTTCAAGCCACACAACCCAGCTTTTCCGATCCGTTTTAGGAAACCTCTCATATCTCTGTGTGTGTGTGTGTGTGTGTGTGTGTGTGTGTGTGTGCGTGTGTGTGCGTGTGTGTGGCAGGTCGCACGTGACTGGTGAGCGTGGTTGTGGCGCGCGAGTGTTGTACGGCTTGTCGTGCGAGTTTCCCTGCGTGGCCGTAGTCAGTCTTGGCGAGCGATGCGCCACCACCAAACATCCACACGAACTGATCAACACCAATAAGCAGAATGTTCGCGAAGCTGTGGCCGGTGTGTGTGTGTGTGTGTGTGTGTGTATGTATGTGGGTGTGTGTGTATGTGTGTTTTTGTTTGTTTTGTTTGTTTAGAATATTTTTGCCAACAATAAAACACGAAAAAATAAACAATCACGGGATCTAACGTGGCAAATAATTGCCAATCGAGCATAGCTCTTTGACGCACATGATACATATGTGCACACATCATAGCGCAACATTGATTGTGGTCAGTAACAGCGATATATCAGTGGACAGTTTCTGGAATCATCATCAAAGAACATTGTCAACATTATTTAATGTGTGTGTGTGTGTGTGTGTGTGTGTGTGTGTGTGTGTGTGCTTATGTGTGTGTGTGTGTCTGTACTGACGCTTGGTATTGCTTCTGCGTTCTAATGTGCTTGCATGTGTGCGTGTGTGTGAGAGTGTGTGTTAGAATGTGTTGGAATTAGGACCGCTCTTTTGTACAGTTGTACGTGATGTTATAGCGTGCCAGTGTGGGTCTGTGTGTGTGTGTTTGTGTGTGTATGTCTGTAAGACGTGTATTCTTCATTTTGCATAAACAATTCATAATTTATTCATTCACTTGCATAACAAGACAAATGCAAAGTAGAGGACACTTAAAAAAACCAATATGCAAGCAACATTGTATTGAATTTTGTTTTTATTGCTCTGTTTTTTTGTCCATTTTTGCCCAATACCAAATAAAGATGTATATGTGTGTTTGTGTGTTTGTCCATGTGTGTGTGTGTGTGTGTTTGTCAGAGGGTGTGTTGAGTTTGCGCGAGGTGCGTTGCAGTCGTGTGACAGTGGACGAATGCGACCAGCCCCGCGCTGCTGCCGAGGGAGCCACGCTCTCACTGTGGCGCTACGATCAGCTGAAGAAGCGCAAGACTGACAGCCTGCCCAATGTTGAACTGCTCAGCACGGCCAAACACACGGACAGGTTTGACTTTCAGTCCTTCTTCCATCTTCACAAAGCTGGTTGCTGCTAAGCGATGTCGTTTAGTGTTTGTTGAATAGCTGAGTGCAATGTCCTAAAACCGTGGGCCGTTACCCGAAATCGGATCGCTTAGGATTCGTTGAAGATCTGTACTTTGCCACCGAAATATATTGAATTAGATACTGTACTAATTAAAACACATTATTATATTATACATATAACACAGATACACACACGGTGTGTGTGTGTGTGTATTTAGTATCAGCGAGTGGCAGAGCGGTGTTGTATTGGCCGAGGGTCAGAATTGGGCTCGTACATTGATGCAGACTCCCGCCAGCCATCTCACGCCGGATATCTTCTGTCAGGTGTAGTGACACACACGCTCAGTGGAGTTTTGCTTTGTCTGAGAGGCGAATATATGTTTGCGCATCGTTCATGCCAGTGGTTCGCAACCTTTTTGCGATCGAGTACCACTTGGGGTCTCGTACGGTCGCCGCGTGCCTTCTGGTTCCAGCGAAACTCAATTCGATCAGCTATCAATTTATTTGCACAATTCTACAGGGGACGTCATATGGTCTGACAGGCCGGTGCACCCCTTGAACTCCAATTATCATCTCACATAATTCTTCAAGTACAACACACAAATCAACTGACAAACCGACCCAATATGTGAGAGCTGTATCTGCTTCTTGTCCATCAGCTGGTCAATGAGGGTCATGACTTTGCTCACAGATTAGCATGTTCTGGTGCCAGTGTTCATGATCCCCAAAAGTGTTCGCGTACCACCTGGAAGGTCTTCGCGTACCACAGGTTGGGGACCACTGATATATGGTGTAGTGCCCGTATAATCTGGTGCGGTGTTTCGCAAGCTCTTTCTCTGATAGCCCACTTTTTAGTGGTCCTTCTTAGTGACTCTTCATTGTCCTCAACATCGCTGATAGATCCAATAAGTTCAGTTGTTCCACCAGTCTAAATGTCAGCAAGCCACTAGAAACAAAAATAAATGAATTTGGATTGATAAAAACACACAAAGTTGTGTTTCTGTCCGACCTTTTTAATTTTCCACTTGGCAATCCCTCCATTCTCCGGCGGTGGGAATTGTTCACAGGTTACGGATCACCAATCTAGTGTATTCAGTGCCGGCAAAACAATATTTACATCTCGGTTGCAAGAAAACTACATAAGATACCCTTGCTCAATACATCACTTGTCTAGTTGGCAATATTTGATTGTGAGCGTAATAAATACTTGATACTAACTCTATACGTGCTAAAGAAACGATAGTGGCATATTCAGCTTTCAGGAAATATATTTGGTCGTGTAGTAGAGGCTATTGTGTTGGCTTGGAGCTGGTATGTGCAATTTTCAAATTTAACATAGTTTCAGAAGTGTTCAATTTTTATCAGGCTGCATATATTGAACCGAGAAAAGTTGGTTATTGCAGGAAAAGCACGAGCTTTGGGTCTGCTAGAAAATGGCTACTCTGTGATTGCTGTGGTAAAAGATCTTGTGGTGTTTAAAGAGAGCAGTATACCAGCTGAAGCGTAATACAGTAGAACTACCATCTGGAACGGTACCGCAGATATATATTGGTTCTCATTCCCATTCCCAAAAAGATAAATTTGACACCATTTCACGTCTCAGGAGCTGACTTGGCGTTGGAATCCTTGGTGTTGTCTTTTTGGATGCTCCAGAACCAATATTTTTCTGTGGTACCATTCCATATGGAAACACTGCACTATCATACTTGTATTTTATACCATTTCTTATTATATTCTGTATTGTTTTAATATATTTTGTTTATATATTTCCATGTTATTTATTACTGTTCAATATGTATTATATATTATTGTTTTCTATTTAATTTTGTTTATTTATTGCCTATTATATATTTGTTATTCATTGATATTACTTTATTCTAAATTTTATTTATATATAATTCCAACTATTTTCTTTCTTACTACCGCATCATATTGGACGCGTGTCGGTGCCAATACAAGGTCTAGGCTAAATGTATAAGGATTCAAGAACATTAAATTTGGCTAATTCATAAAAAACGTACAAAAACGTTTCTATATTTTTCATAGATTTTAGGTTAGGTTTAGCGTTCGAATGTAATGTGCTGCCTTTGCAGGAGGCGAGGGACTGGAATAAATTCGTTAAATCAAATTTTATCAGCCTAATGTCCTTGAATTCTTACACATTTAGCGTCAACCCCAATACAATGCCCTGATGCAGAATGTGGCCGATATGATGTGTAATCGCGGAGGAACGACTGCGCGTGTGCAAGTGGTGGCGCGCGATCAGGACTGGATCAAACAGCAGCAGATGGGCGCCCTGCTGGCGGTGGCCGGGGGCGCCTCCCCCCATTCTGCCCCCCGCTTCCTCGAGCTCAGCTATCGTGGAGACAGCGACAATTCGGACTCGCACGCCTCTCCGCTTGTGCTAGTAGGTGTGTGTGTGTGTGTGTGTTTGTGTGTGTGTGTGTGTTCGTGTGTGTGATTTCGATTGGTGACAAATCACCAAATATTTTAATGTCGTCATCAAACATCACAGCTTCCCCTCATTTTCATTCACATTTGTGTTTATTTACATAATTTTTACTTTTGCTTTTGACTTTTGTGTTTATTTGTTTATTTACATGTTTTTACAATTATTGCATGTTTACATTATGTTTTTGTTTCATGGAATTTTCACATGTATTTACTTTATGATTTGACGGATCACAGATTCATGTGTGTTTGTGTTGCTATTTCCTCCTAGCGACATGTATTTGAATTTCTTTCTCTCTCTCTCTTCAATTTTAGCTTAAACTAGCGTAAGGGAAAGAGGGCCTGTACTGAAACGTCCAGGACCAAGCTAGCGTACGAGGTTCACTTCAGAAGTTTTGAGACTTTTTCATTAGAGACAGTTATTTATTTCAGAGAAGCAGGAAACTTCAGTCACCCTCGAAATAGGACCATCGAATTAAATGGACTTGTAGCACTCCAGTCATTTCTTGAAGGCCCGCTGGTAGTCCTCCAAAGTGAAGGTGTCCAGGGCCTCTATCATATCCTTCTTCATCTCTTCTACATTCTCAAAACGGCGGCCCCTGAGCTCCTCTTTCAGTCTGGGGAACACCCGGAAATCACTGGGGGCCAGATCTGGACTGTAGGGAGGATGAGGCTCGTAGCTGGGCTGTAACATTATCGTTCATTTCTTTCGCCGTACAGGCAAGGGTGTCACGTTCGATTCGGGTGGCATTTCGCTGAAACCGTCGGCCAACATGGACAAGATGCGTGCCGACATGGGCGGCGCGGCCTGCGTCGCTGCCGCCATCTGGACGGCGGCCAGGCTAAACAGCCGCGGTGATATACACGCCTTCATTCCGCTCTGCGAGAACATGCCCGGCCCGGCGGCCGTTAAGCCTGGTGATGTGGTGCGCGCCAGCAATGGAACCACCATTCAGGTGTGTGTGTTTGTGTGTGTGTCTCTCTCTGTGCATGTGTCTGCCTGTATGTGAGTGTTATATGTGTGTATATGTTTGTTTTTGTTTGTATCTGTCTGCATATGTTTTGTGTGTGTGTATATGCATGTTTATATGTATGTCTGTCTGCTTTTGTTTGTGTTTGCCTGTGGGTTTGTGTTTGTGTGTGTATATCCCTTGCTAATCGTCGGTATTCCACATGTCTGTCTATATGTGCGTGTGCGCGCGTGTGTGTGTAAGTAAGCAAGTATATTGTCACATTCCATTATCATTGCATATAATTGAACAAATGTAAACAGATCAATGGTGATAAAGTCCGTTAAGCAAACGCTTCTTTACGGACTTATCAGTGTCAGAACATCAGATGGACTGGTACCTGCATGTGTGTGAGACATGCTGCATACATGGAAAATGTGTGTTTGTGTGTGTGTGTGTGTGTGTCTGCCTGTGTATATGTGTGTGTGTGTGCAGGTTGACAATACGGACGCCGAGGGCAGGTTGATTCTGGCCGACGCGCTGATTCACGCGGCCAAATGCCGGCCGGCCGCTATCATTGATGTGGCCACACTGACAGGTGAACTCGCTCCGTATTATCGACGGCACAGACTATCACTACGTTGATTTCCACTATCACTACGTTTATTTCAACTATCACTACGTTGATTCCAACTATCACTACGTTGATTTCAACTATCACTACGTTGATTTCCACTATCACTACGTTGATTTCCACTATCACTACGTTGATTTCAACTATCACTACGTTTATTTCAACTATCACTACGTTGATTTCAACTATCACTACGTTTAATTCAAATATCACTACGTTGATTTCCACTATCACTACGCTGATTTCCACTATCACTACCTTGATTTCCACTATCACTACGTTCATTTCCACTATCACTACGTTGAATTCCACTATCACTACGTTTATTTCAACTATCACTACGTTTAATTCAACTATCACTACGTTGATTTCCACTATCACTACGCTGATTTCCACTATCACTACGTTGATTTCAACTATCACTTCGTTGATTTCGAGTATCACCATGTTGATTTCAACTATCAGTAGGTTGATTTCAACTATCATTACGTTGATTTCCACTATCACTACGTTGATTTCGATGACTACAACGTTAATTTTGACAACGATTACGACCATTACATATTATTTCTAGCAGCAACTTGTTAGCATAATATAAAACCACCTGTGAATCGAGCTGGTAACCTAGATTCGCGCAGCGCTCGGTAATATTGTGTCTAGCAAGCCGTGAACGTTGCACACAGCGCTACTTTTGCTTGCTGAAGGAACATCTTGCTTATGAAGTGATAGCTGGTTGATAAATATTTGTTGTATCAAAATGACCGCACTAATCAAGTACAGATATTTATATCTTCGTGTGTGTGTTTTTATGTATATGTGTATATCTTCGTATATGTATGTTTGTTTGGACAGGTTCGATGGCTGCTGCACTTGGTTCGGCCGCCACCGGCGTGTTTGCCAACTGCGACCATTTGTGGCGCAGTTTGCAGGCGGCCGGCTGCGACAGTGGCGACCGAATGTGGCGCATGCCGCTCTGGCAACACTACTCCAAGAAAATCACCAGTGAGTGTTGCCAAATGACGGCTGCCGAATGTTAGAGTACGTGTATTTTGCGCGTGTTTGGTGATTTATTTCTGTCAAAAGTAAATGTTTGCAAAAAACATGATCAATATATAAGATCAATATACATTTTCAGTGCATTATATAAGTGCGTGTCGTGTCATCCTCTTAACCATGCCAAACTCGTTTTTCTTGAACTGTATACATCTTTTGGTCGCTTCCCGTACATGTGGCCACGATTTATAGATCGTTTCAACCGAATGTGACATTGAAAAAATGCAGATATATATGTGTATGTTTGTGATTATCATTTATTGAATAACACGTTTATTTATTGTTGATTGTACTTATTTATTGAATCAGATATTTATTTATTGTTGATTGTTATTTATTGAATCACATGTATATTTATTGAGGAATGTGCATATTATGAAATGATATGATATTATGGAGTGTTATCAGTTGGATTGTTTATTGTTATAAATTTATTATCTTCTTTTCGAATTATTTGGCCAGGGACACACTGGGCGTTTTTGTGCCGAACGTTTTTTTGCCGTCGCCGTCGTATCAGCAGTGGCGCGCATATAGCTATTGCGCCGTACACAATGGGCGGCAAAATTGTCGAGCGTTTTTTTGTCGTGCAGTTTGCCGCCGACTAGCGTGTGTTCGTAGTGTTCGTGTTTCATCTTATTATTGTAATGACTGTAGACTATTGATACGTCTTAACCATTGAAGGCCTGAGCTATGGGACAATACTTAAGAAACTTTTGAAAACAGGATTGCAATTAAGAATTAATTGTCAGGTGTTTGTGGAAATATGATAGTTGGTTTTAATAAGCTGGAAGATAGTAAATATAACACTTTCGGCAAGTACGACATGATTGGTTTATTAAAGTTGATACTTTATATATTTTAATTATTCTTAATTCCTTCAATTGTCATTGAACGTATTTCTCGCGTTGTAATTGAACTTTTGCTAATGTAAACAACGAATTCATTGTATAAAATATATTAAATATCGTATAACATATAATGTGTGTTACATCTTCGTTTTTCAAGTCAGGAATCAGTGTGTAGAAGACTCCAACATTCTTTCTCGTCTGATTAATAGGATGGACCCAAATTAGTCTGTTTTTCGCCGTTTTTTGCTTGACGACGACATAGTAAAAATGTAGGCAATTGTTTTCTATCCAAGTTCCCTTCAAATGATCGGGAACACGCAGTACTAGTCAACCTCACACAACACTGGAACACGCCCTGACTTCACTGCGGTCAGTAATCAAGTGAGTGAGCGGGTGAGAGGACGGCACATTATCCGACGGCAAAATAAACGCCAAGTGTGTCCCCAGCCTTTCTCTATATATTTTTTCAGTTTTCAAACTACATATTTTTGGAGCTTCCGGTACATGGGGCCACCGCAGAGTGGTAAAAGTGCTTGCGCTCTTCCCATGCTACTGTAAAAGCATTTAGCATGCTATGCTATGATTGTAGTCAACGAGCATGGCAAAAATGTCCATCAAAGTTAGCTCTTAGACAGACATGAGTTTTCGTCTGTTGTACATTGGTGATTTTTCCGTCAATTCATTGAATCAAATTTCATTTGATATTGTGTCTTTCTGTTTTGTTCAGCTCTACCGTTTCGAGCACACATTGCTACAGTCTGTTTGATCTTTTTGAGAAATTTTGTGGGCTGTTCTGTCGGAATGATCAGTCATTGGTTGAGCGCGGAAGTGTGGAGGCTGTAAAGTGTGGCTGTACTTTGTCCTGTTGAACTTTGATTATTGTTTATTATTACAAAATTTTCATAATACGCCGGCAAATTCACTGAGACTTTGTGTGTGTGTGTGTTTGTGTTTAGAGAGCGCGTTGGCCGACTTGAACAATATTGGCAGTGATAAGTTGGCCGGTGCCTGTACGGCCGCAGCTTTTCTC
Organism: Sacculina carcini; assembly: GCA_916048095.2. Taxonomy (NCBI): domain Eukaryota; kingdom Metazoa; phylum Arthropoda; class Thecostraca; family Sacculinidae; genus Sacculina; species Sacculina carcini. The sequence goes on from OU696578.1 coordinate 2,781,589, forward strand.
AAGGTTGTATATGTGTCTGCCTGTTTATGTGTGTTTGTGTCGGTGTGTTTGTGTCTGAGTTTGTGAACAGCGGACGTTTGCGCTTATCTTAGATCAGCTTAGACCAGGGGTCGGCAACCCAAAATGTTGAAAGAACTATATGGGACCAATAAAACAACAAAAACAAATATATCTGGAGCCGCAAAACATTAATAGCCTCATATAAGCCTTAAAATGAAAGCATCGCATGCCGTATGTATCTATATTATCCTACTATCAAAATGACTAAGTTGGCTACAAATACATAATGAGCCAAACAATATATTCCCCCACCCCATCTTTTTCCATTTTCAATTTCATTTTTGTAAAAGCTCCAGGAAGCCACTGGGCAGCGCTAAATAGCCGCGGGCTGCCGATTCCCGGCTTAGAGGCTAACCAACCGTTCAACATTGATAATTGGTCATATTGGCAGGAGTTTGTGAACGGCGACACTGCGTGGCTGCATTTGGACATTGCCGGAGTGATGGAGAACACGGCCGGCGAGGATGCGTGTCTGTCTGCCGGCATGACAGGACGACCGACACGCCCTCTGGCGTTGCTCGCGCACAACTTTCACAACCAAAACAACAACAATAACAACGACAAACAATGATGTCTTCGTAGAAACGTCTTTCTTTTATTACTATCAATAATCATAGGCAAATCCAGTAGCATGGGGGAAGAGTGCAGGTGCACTATTACCACCCTACGATGGCCCCATGTACAGAAAGCGCCCACATGTAGAGACAACGAGAGTTGGAAAAGTAAGGTTTCTGTTCAGGAAGATGATACCTGATGAAGAAGGAAGCAAGAGAAATAAACGATGAATCAAATGAAATTATCAAACCAAAACACTAAATAAAAATGTGTATACACAATTGTGCAGCAGATTGATTAAGATGATATACGTAATGGCAAATCTAACTAGAAACATATAATGAAATGAGCAGAATAGAAAATAAATTTTCCGTTGTTTTTTCGCACAAAATTATGAATGGATAATGATAAATTTACCGACAGGCCGTGGTAATTTGAGATGGTTAATAGTAGCTAACGTTATTAGTTTGGGTTGAAATTTGCTTGAACCAAACAGCGAGCTAGCGGAGCTGATGCTTATGATTGAAGTTACTTTTGTGGACGAATGCGTGTTCAGTATGGGCGTAACTGCTCTGCTGTATTACAAGTGTTTTATTTATTTATGGGTGACCGTTTATTCGGTGAACATCGGGAGCATAGCGAATGAGACTCTGAGGTCCCTGGCGGCACAACAACTGCTGAAGACGCTGAATTATCGTTATATCTGAGTGGTTATTTCCGAATATACTGTTTCATATGTGCTGTTTCAATATCAATTGAAAATACTTATACGATTAGGTGCCTGGAAGCATGTTCCCTATTATAAGGTTCGTCTTTTAAGCTATATCGAGCTATGAATTTGCTAATTCCTCTACAGTGATGTTAAAGCACACATTCGCTTGCGGTTAAGTGATCCGCAAACATACATAGTGTGGGGGCGGTAGATAGCCGCCTATCTGTGCCACTGAAGACACAGTAAGTATTGTGAGTAAGTATTAGTACAGTAAGTAAGTATTACTTCACACTCGTGAAGTATTCAGCTTGGTGTCAGCAGTAGAGCTAAGCTGCGCTCATCAACAAATAAAATATGCTGGTAGAATGCCAGATTGCACTATTATCAAGTGCCGAATCCCCTAGCTGATGTCTATAGGAAATATCCGTTCTGAAAAAGTACGTGTATTACTTTGCAGGGTGCAAGCTATAAGGTGTACTACTCAATACATCCTAAAGTGCATTCGGCCCTCCAAATAGCGGACTCGAGACTGAGAAAAAAGTCCGCTATTTGGAGGTGTGCTCTGCAGCAAAGCTTATCAGCCCGTTCACTGTGAGTCGTTAATTTTTCATGAAATATCTACTTATTGTTTACCACTTATATTTTTCATATGATTCTACCAAAAAAAAATTCTCACACTCGAAACCTTCTAGAATGGATGTTTCAGCTTGAATCTGAACATTACATAAATTATCTTTCTGGAAACCGTCCAGTTTGCCTATGTCTCATAACATACCTGTGCATATGTTTATAGCCGGTCTTAATAAGTCACTCATTTCTACCGATCAGCCTGCAACAATCAACTTGCCAGTCGGCAAGTTGAAGTCAATCTATTCTATCGAA